>PVIY010007231.1:0-35144 GCA_004026745.1 Myrmecophaga tridactyla | reverse complement strand
AATCTGTAAATGCAAAATCTAGCTGGTGTAGAAGCTTGAGTATAGCTGGAATGATCCAAGTGAGTGGGTATTAGGAAAAGATTAGCTTAAAGGATGCACAATGATAATCAGGCTGGATAGAAAAGGAAGTCAAACTAGATGGAGAATGATGGATTGGGAAGTGGTCAGAGTGCTGGTCCTTGAAGTCAACCAAGATGATAACCATACTTGAAGAAGAAAGAAAGACTAAGCTAATGCCCAAAGTCACTGATGAATTAGGAAAATAGCACAGGGTAGATGATTGCAGCAAGGAAGAAAAGAGGGCTGTCAAGTCAGACATGAGCTTCAAAAGAAGAACTTTAGGATATATGGTCTGATAGTGGTAACTGAGAATTTGGAGAAGGCCAATACCGTTCCTTAGATCTTTGGGACATGGGTATGAGAAGACTACAAGACAAGTGGCACAGGCTGGGTATATGGGAAAGCAGGTGTCCTGTGAAAAAGATGGAGCCATAGTGGTGTTTACTACTAAATAGTGTCCAGAAGGCATAGTAAGAAGGGTTGGGAGGAATGAGGTAAGGGAAAGGGGAAGAACAGAAGAATCAAGGGCTCCAGGATAAGCCCAAAGCCTGCTACTACTAGTGGCAGAAGGCCAGAGAAGCACTGAGAACAACCCAAGATGGTCCCAAAGGTCTTGTCCCACAACCTGCCCCTAGCCTGGCCATTATCCCATCCTTACAGACAGCAGGCGGTAGATATAGCAAGTCTTTTTTTGACCATCACGCCAGACCCGGGCCATGGCTTGTTCATCATTAGCTGGGTTCCAGTCAGGGTCAAACATGACCAGCCGGTTAGCCCCAATGAGATTGAGGCCACAGCCCCCAGCTTTGCTGCTCAGCATGAAGACAAAGTCAGGGCTCTGAAAGGAGAGGAGGCAAGGGAAAAATAAACTTTTGCAACCTAAATGGGATCCTATTCAGTCAGTCAGCTATCCCCTATGCTTCTGTACTCCTATGCTCAGAACAACTGTGAGGAACACCAGTTTATCTGCCTACTGGCCAATTTCCCAGCCCACAAAACATCAGTTCCCACCTAGGCATCACCAACCAGCCTAATCCAACCATATCCAGCAGAAAATAAAAAAGGACACCCCCCCACCCCCATCCTTATAGCTTCTCTATCAACCCTTAATTCTGCCGTTACAGTACTGATGGTGTGGACAGAAGGGCTGTGCATTTACCGATAGACTGTTGAAGCGTTCTACAACCTTGGCTCGCTTCTTGATGGACATCGTGCCATCCAGGCGGACATACAAGTACCTGAAGGGGAATCCAAAGATCAAGACCCAAGAAGGAAGCAAAGCCCCTTGGAGCCAAAGCTACTGAAGGAACCTAATCAACCATGCCTGAGGCTGTTCATGTACAGCCTGAGGTCTTAAACACCCAAAGGGAGCTAGGGGTCAAGACTCTGTCTTGAGGGAGTACCGAAGATCTGGGGATTATTCTCCTTAGAGATGGAACTAGGGCCATCTTAGCAAAAACAGAAGAGACGTGTCCTGGAAAGCCCCTCTTGTACTGACATCTTAGTCCATTATCACCAGTTAAAACACCTAATCTTTCTAAAAGGGCAGTAGGGAAGACATCCCTTTGGTAGGCTCATTAAGTTCTTCCCTACCTTCGGGCCCGGCAGAGCTTCTCAAAGAGGTCCAATGTCTGGGTGTAATTGGATACCAGCACTACTTTGTCACTGCTGTGGCTCCGGGTCACCGCCAGAATGTAATCAAGAACCAGCATCTTACCTGGAGAGAGCAGCAACCCTCAATGGGCCTTCCCAGCAGCCCAGGATTGATATCCTGCGTCAAGACAGGATAGCTCTAGCACAAAGAGATGACTAACTTCCCCACTACCACCCCTTCTCCCAGAGAAGTACAGAGCCTGGTAGGAAAGGGCTCACCTGACAGCTGAGGCTCTAGAGTCTTGGAGCTATAACCAGGGGGAAATAGTTCCAAGGCACCTTCGAAGCCATCCTCCTCCGCAACACACTTATCATAGATCAGCAATGGATCTGGGAGGGAAAAAAGTGCCGTCTGCTTTGCCCTCTCAAGTTTCCACTTTAATGGTCGCTAGAATCCCCTCTAGAAGCCTAACCCAAAGGGACTGCCTCAGCCTCCGGATGCACTTAGTGACACCTAGGACCTTGGGTGGACAATTTTGCTCACTAGTGTGTTCTCCCAGCAAGAAAAGGGGGTATACTAGAGAAAGTTAAAGTTTCTTATTTTTCTCTCCTGCTCACATTATTTGATATATATATGTACACATGTACATTCATGTGCATGCACACATATTCCCCTGTACACCCCAAACATCAAGCATGGGCTGGGCACAGAAAAAGCTAAATTCTACAAAGCAAAGGGTCCAGTTTACAGAGTACATAATGCAGGGCTCATGCCTTGGGCAGGGACAGAATCACACGTGGCCTCAACGAAGAACTGATGAGTTTTAGTGAACGTAACTGAGCCACCTACAGGAACCCTCCCTCCCTTGCTTTTTCTCAGAGGACCCCAGGACACAGGTCCAACTCACGATTACAGAGCTTCTTTAGTGAGGTGATAGAAGAAAGGGAAGACACACTTATCTTGCCCTCACGTAACTCTTCTGCTGGCTTAGCCTGTCTCAGAAACCTCTTATATAACTCCGTCTGAAGGTGTGTCAGCCTGAAATAAGAATAGTGGGTCAGTGGGCTGGACCACACTCCTACCCTCTGAGTACACCTTGAGAACAGCTATGCCTCAGGAGCTGAACTTGAACTCACCCACTCCACACCCCTTAGTTGAGTTCAATACCTACAACAAACCACCTGCTCAATCTTCACAGGCAAATATTTAGAAAGGATATCAGATGTTCTCCGGATCAGACACCTGGGGAGAAGAGGATAAAAAAAGCCAAGAGACTTGTAAGACTGCCGTAATAGCTATGGGAAGCTACCACGCAAAAGACCCAACTGACTCTCTTTTGCAGTATCAAATACCAGCAACCCATGGGCCCTGATATCAGAGTCAGTTATGGGACCAGAGACTCTTCCAAACTGTCTAGCTTAGACTAACAGTTTCACTTCCCCTTCAACAGGTTAGGTGGCCCTTAAGAATCATTGAGCCTGGTACTCAGATAAGCAAGCTGCAAATCATTAAGTCCTTAGGGGAGCTTCTGTTTGCTTTTGCTCAAATGCCTGCCACGTGGCCCAAGGCTCAATGAAATTAAACCCATATATCCTGGCAGACCAAGAATGATAGGGATCAGATACTTGAGAAACAGCTCCTAGGAACACACTGACTTTCTTCCCTGGCCTCTGAAATGGGAGGGAGAGAGGGCCTAAAAGCTGGGAAGGGCAACAGTACTCATCAGGGTATAAACCACAAAGTGTGCATTACTACAACAGAGGAGCCCAGGATGTATCTGCCCCCTGGGCTAATGTAGCCCCCAAGGAAAAAGCAGCCCTCTTAGCCTGGGTACAACACCCATATTTTTTCAATCTACTCTTGCCTGTCACAGAAGGGTTATGGGACCTGGGAAGGGAAAACTGGTGCTTTAGGTCTAAAATAAGATTCTGAAGTACTAACAATGCTCCAAGGGATATCTTACTCAGAAGGTCCAGCAGCATCAGTGAAGAGCTTCCTCAGCACACTGGTAAGCAGCCCAAAACCAAAGCACAGAGCACGGGACCCAGGCCAAGGGGAAAGTAGGGAGCTGATCTGTAAGATCCTTTCAATTCTTCAGTGGCCATACTCAGGGCCCAGATCCCCCTTCCTTCCTAGTATCCCAGTTCCTGAGGGCTCTACACAGGCTGAGGTCCCAAAGGATTACCCTCAGGTGACTTGGGAGGTAATTATTAAGACCTCACGTAGGGGGGACCCAAGGAAGGGTGCTGTCTAGCCCAGCACTCACCCAGCCATTACCTATTCACAATGCTGGTGAGCTCCTGCAGTCGCTCCTCTCCTAGATGCCTATCTGCCTCACTGGCAGCTGCATCTCGACCCCTCAAAATTGGCAATTCAAAATGCTTCTTGAACTCATGGGCAGTCCCTGAGCACAGAAGAGAAGGAAAAATGAAAGCATTAAAGAATAGGGAAATGAAAGATTTTCCCACTGCCAGTAAAGGTGGACTAGCTTGTTACAGGCCACCATTCTTGCCAAGAACAACAAAGCTGAACAGAACAGGCAACTTCTGTTTGAAGGAATCAGAGAGCTACCAGAACAGCAAAGACATAAGGGCCAAATAGTGAGATGGTAGATTAAAACCCAAATATACCATTAATTACATTAAATGTAAAAGGACTAAATGGTCCAAATAAGAGACAAAGATTGTCAAGATTGGATTTTCTTTTTAAAGCCTAACTATATGCTACTTATAAGAGACACATGTCCAACATAAGCACACAGAAAGGTTAAAAATAAAAGATAAAGAGATACTATACTACCAGGACCATTCCACCCAATCCTAAACATCTAGGGCAATATATAAGATCCCACAAGGGTTCCATGCACTAGTGTAACTTTCCAGAAACCTACAACCTCCAAATAGGTCTCTGGACCAGATAAGTCCTGAAACCTAGAGGGCCCAGCCTCTCGAGAACATCAGCTCGTTCCATCTCCCTACCCCATATTAGTGACAGACCCTTCCAAGATGAAATAGTTAGAATGGCCATAGCCCAAACACCCCTAAGAGAGGGACAGAAAGATCAAAGGTAATGGTGGTGTTATACAGGGAAGATAGGATTTAACAAATGAATATGATTACTGAATCATTAAACTGATATCTCTTTTAGTCTTCAGTATCTTAGAGCAGCTAGAAGTAAAAATCTAAAATTGTGGAATTGTAACCCATGTTATACTCCGAAACATGTTCTACAAACTAATTGTCGTGCTGTGCTTTGAAATTTATAGCTTTTTTGTACATATGCTATTTTTCACCAAAAAAAAAGAAAAAAAGTCAATTGTGATGATAAAAAAATATTTAAGGGCAGGCCACGGTGGCTCAGCAGGCAAGAACACTTGCCTGCCAGGCCAGAGGACCCGGGTTCGATTCCCGGTGCCTGCCCATGTATAAATATATATATATATATATTTAAGCCTTCTAGCCTCCTATATTCTGGAGCAGCTAGAAGGAAATATCAGAGAGGATTGTATGATAGCCCATGACAGACTCTGGGATCTGTCCTGTAACTATTCATTGAAGAGTGCTTTGAAAACTATGGATTTTTTATTTCTTTGCTTTGTATATATATTATACTATACAATAAAAAAGTTAAAAAAAATAAAATAAACACAAACACATACACAAAGATATACTATAGAAACACTAGCCAAAGGGAAGATGGTATTGCCTATATGACTATCAAACAAAGTAGACTTTAAAGGCAAGACATTACTAGAGATAAAGACATTTCATAATGACAAAAGTCAAACCACTAAGAAAATATAATTCTAAATTCGTTCTAATAACACAGTCTCAAAATTCACAAAGCAAAAACCAATAGAAGTAAAAACATACCCACAATCACAGTGGGAGATTTTAGCACACATGTCCAACACTGTGGAAGAGAGCTCAAGTCATACATAGAAATTTTATGTTAAAAAAAAAAAGACTGAAGAACCAGTGATCTAATTATCCATCTCAGGAAGTTAAATAGAATGCACAGAGCCAAAAATTGGTACTTTAAAAACACAAATAAAACTGATAAACCCATGGCAACACTGTTCAAGGGGAAAAAAAGGAAAAGAAATGGGATAAATAACCAATAACAGGAATGAAAAAAAATGGGTCATAGTACAAATACTACAAATTCTAAGACGTTCAAAAAATTCTTGGAACAACAAAAAATTTGCCAAAACAGAAACAAGAAGAAACAGCAAATCTGAATAATTCTCTAATAAAGAAACTGAATACATTATTCAAAACCTTCCTACAGTGAAAACTCCAGGCCCAGATGGTTTCACTGGTAAATTCTTCTAAATAATAAGGAAAAAATAACAACAATAATACACAAACCCTTCCAGAGGTGAGAGGAAGAACACTTTCCAATTATTTTTTGAGGCTAGCATAACCGTGATACCAAAACTATTATAAGAAAGGAAAATTTCAGGCCATTTTCTCTGATAAGTATAGTTGTAAAAATCCTAAACAAAACATTAGCAAACCAAACTCAATGATATTTTAAAAAGATGAAATCACACCAAGTTGGATTATTCCAGGAATACAAGCCTGACTTGATGTTTGAAAAATTAATCAGTATAACCCCCACATTAATACAATAAAGGGGATAAATCATATGGTCATGATATGCTTTCTAAATAAATGTTTAATACAATTCAAAATCTATTTATGATAAAAACATTCCTAAAAACTAGTAATTCAATACTAGAAAACATCCTTAATTTGTTAAAGAATGTTCTACAAAACCCAATCGCAAACATTTTATTCAATGATTAAATATTTTTTAATAATTTTTTTATTTTATTTTTTTAAATACCAAAAACACCAAACAAATGCAAACATTCCTATTTTGATCATTCCATTCTACATATATAATCAGTAATTCACAATATCATCACATAGTTGCATATTCATCGTCAAGATCATTTCTTGGAACATTTGGATCTATTCAGAAAAAGAAAGAAAACGAAAACAGAAAAAAAAATTTATACATACCATACCCTTACCCCTCCCTTTCATTGATCACTAGCATTTCAAACTAAATTTATTTTAACATTTGTTCCCCCTATTATTTATTTTTATTCCATATGTTCTACTCATCTGTTGACAAGATAGATAAAAGGAGCATCAGACACAAGGTTTTCACAATCACACAGTCATACTGTGAAAGCTATATCGCTATACAATCATCTTTAAGAAACACGGCTACTGGAACACAGCTCTACATTTTCAAGCAGTTCCCTCCAGCCTCTCCATTACATCTTGAATAACAAGGTGATATCTACTTAATGCGTAAGAATAACCTCCAGGATAACCTCTTGACTCTGTTTGGAATCTCTCAGCCATTGAAACTTTGTCTCATTTCACTCTTCCCCCTTTTGGTTTTTGGTTGAGAAGGTTTTCTCAATCCCTTGATGGTGAGTCTCAGCTCATTCTAGGATTTCTGTCCCACATTGCCAGGAAGGTCCTCACACCTGGGAGTCATGGCCCACGTAGACAGGGGTGGTGAGGGTGAACTGACCATAGGGAGGGTGGTGAGTTTGCTTGCTGTGTTGGCTGGAGAGAGAGGCCACATCTGAGCAACAAAAGAGGTTCTCTTGGGGGTGACTCTTAGGCCTAATTTTAAGTAGGCTTGGCCTATCCTTTGTGGGGTTAAGTTTCGTATGAACAAACCCCAAAACTGGGGGTTCACCCTATAGCTTTGGTTGTCCACACTGCTTGTGAGAATATCAAGAATTCAACTTGGGGAATCTGAATTTTCCCCTGTTCTCGCCATTCCCCAAAGGGGACTTTGCAAGTACGTTTTATTCACTGTTCAAACCACTCTGGGATTTATCGGGGCATCACTCTGGACAAACCAACAAAATCTCATGTCCTACCCAAGGTTCCATGTACTTATGGTGTTCAATTAAGCTGTTTACATAAGTTATATTAGGAAATGCACTAGTCAAAATATAAATTTTGCACCAAATAAACATTTTTTGCTTTAGTCTCACACATAAGTTGAAATTTTAAAATATTAATTACCATCTATTTTCAGCACCCTGCAGTAATGCCATCCCTTTGTTCTTCCTCATGCAAAAACATTTTTTAAATTTGTACATTTAGTCACTATCACAATGGTTAAATATTGAAGGCTTTCCCTTTTCTCCAAGATCAGAAATGAGAGAAGATGCTCATTGTCACCACTTCCATTCAGCACTGTAATAAAGGTTCTAACCAGCAAATAAAGCAAGAAAAAGAAAATTATAAGAATCAGAAGACATAAAACTGTCGTTATTTGCTGAGTAGGTCATAAGATTATGTACGTAGAAAAATCCAAAAGAATCTACAGAAACTATTAGAATAAAACTAAATTTAGCAAGGTTGCCAGATTAAAAGAGTATCTGCCCAAGTCCAGTCAATATACAAAAAATCAATTGACTTTCTACATGCCAGCAACATACTACAAATTATAAAAATTTAGAAAGATACCACATAATTGCATCAAAAAACATTAAACACCCAGAAATAAATCTAACCAAAGATTCATATTTCTTTACAGAAAACTATAAAAGATAATTGAGTAAAATTAAAATGCAAGGGGCCAAGAATAGCCAGGACCATATTAAAGAATAAGAATATAGTTGGAAAACTCACACTAACAATATCAAGACATTGTTACAGTATTAAAGCAGAGAAGTACTGGCACAAGGACAGACAAATGAACCAATGGAACAGAATAAAGTCCAGGAATAGTTACACATAAATGGACATTTGATTTACAAAAAAAAAGGGGGGGGGAGGGGATACTGCAAAACAGTAGGGAAAGGCCAGTCTTTTCAGTAAATGGTGTTGAGTTAACCAGTTATTCATTATGGGAAAATATGAATCCTACCGTCATACCATACATAAAAATCAACTTTAAATGAATTATAAATTTCAATGTGAAAGGTAAAACAATAAATCTTCTAAAAATAATATGGGAAAACATCTCATGACATGGGATAAGCAAAGATGTCTTAAACAAAACACAAAAAAGCACTTAGTCATAAAGGAAACTGATAAGCTGGGTTACAATAAAATTAGAAACTTCTGTTCTTAAGACAAGATATTCACAATACAAAGGACTTATACCCAGAATATATTAAGAATTCCTATAAAACAATAAGAAAAAGCCAGATAACCCAATAAAAGATGGGCAAAAGAGAAGATCAGGTACTTCACAAGAGTATATCCAAATGACCAATGAATATATTAAAAGATATTTAACTTGATTCATTATTAGGCAAATGTAAAAAGATAAAACTAAACACCCACCAAAATGAGTGAAATTGAGATTTAAAAAAAGACTATTGGTGATGACATAAAGTATATATATAGGGGTCAGCAAATTATGGCCACAGGCCAACTGCCTAGTTCTATAAATTAATTTTTATTGGAACATAGCCATGCTCATTCATTTACATATTACTTAAGACTATTTTCATGTTACAATGGCAGAGTTGAAAAGTTGTGACAGAGATGGTATGGCCTATAAACCTAAAATATTTACTATCTACTCCTTAAGAAAGTTTGCTAGCCTCTGATGTAGAGGTTGCTGGTACAACCTTGTTGGCACCAATCACTGTGGCAAACTGGCAGTACCTACTAGAGCCAAGCACAGGCCTAATATATGATCCAGCAATTCCACTCTAAGGTATATACCCAAAAGAAACGCAGACTATGTACAAGAATGGTCATAGGAGCATTATTCAAGAGCATAAAGAGCTGGAAACAATTATCTAACAACAGAAGAGATGGAATGGTATACAGTAACGAAAAGGAGCAAATTACTGCTACACACAATAGAATGGTTGAATCTCATAAAGATAATGTTGAACAAAAGAAACCAAATGCAAAGGAATATATACTGTATGATTCCACTTATATAAAGTTCAAAACCAGGCAAAAATCAATTTATAGTATCAGGAGAGTGTTTCCTTCTGGGGAGAAATAAAGGGTAGTGATTAGAAGGGGGTTTTTGAGATAGTGGTAGTAACTGATCAGGTTAGTGGTTACGTGAATACGTTCACTTTGTGGTAATTCTCCCAATCAGCAAGTTCTCTGACTAAAATGATTCTCCTAAGCCCTGGCAAGTTGAGGTGCCACTAGCAAACCCTTCCACAAATATCTGTGTGCAAGAAAGAACTGCCCAAGACAGAGGCTGCTGCGAGGCCAAAGTTCTTGTGAGGCAGGTAGGACATGAGATCCAAAAATGCCTGGGGGTAATATTTCCACTCCCAGCTTACAGTGACACAAGGTCCTGTGTAGCCCCTGACACCTCTCACAGTGGAAAATGGCCAGAGTAGACCTTGCTGAGTTGTTCAGGAAAGCCAAGGCTTCTCAACAGCTTTGCTACTCAATTGCAAGAGAAATTGTCCCATAAGAGTGCCCAGTGATCCTTCCTCTCCTCAGCTAGAGTTACACTCCCAAGGCCAAGGTCTCTCTTATGTAGCAGGCAAGACTGAATTCTTACCCAGGATGCCTGAATTAACAAAATGTACCAAGCTGAAATACTCAAGCAGATCGTTCTGGATGGGAGTCCCAGAGATAAGCACCCGTCGGCTGGTGTTCAAACTGTCCAAGGCCTGGTAAGTCTGATTCTCCGAGTTCTTGAGCCTGTGTCCCTGCAATAGAAGAATTCTCATTCAGGACTGGGTACAATGTGGTAGCAGGGTCTTGAGCAGACAGGAAAGGAAAGTCACAAACATTATAGGTTCTAGGGCCTCGGAAATTGGACAGGAGTCAACAACAGAGTTTACCTGCTTGCTTAGAGAGAAATGTCAGGCTCAAGAGACAGACCTTAAGTTTCCAGTCTAATATCACATCCATAAAACAAAGATTCCCTCTGTTCTCTCCGATCCCCTTCCTTGCCCCAACCTCCAGAGACTTGGCAGACTGCCTAGCCTCCCTGGAGATCACTGAGGCCATGTCACACACCAGTTCCTTCAAAGAGGACCCCCCGACCCTGCAGCCTAGCCAACCCAGCACCTTCTGAGCCAGATGCCTTCTGTATTAGAAGGCCTCATCTATTCTGTCAGTGCTAATGGGATATGGCCCAGGCTCCTCCTCCTCTCTTTCCACCAGAACGCCCACAGCACATATATCTAAAGAGCTTCCCTCTGCCTCCCTTGCTCTTTTTCCCAATCTTTATTCTTCTTGCCCACCACTATACACACTTCTGTTTCTTCTCTCTCTTTTCAACTTTTCTCAAGAAAATTTAAAAGGACCTTTCTACCTTCCCTCTTTCCCTAAGAACTTCATGGGCAAGATCAGGCCTATGCCTTCTCTACATCAAGCCCACAATGGGCCAGGCACACAAAACTCAAGCACCAGTGAAAGAATGAACAATCAGCACTGCTCCCAATAGTCAGCCCTTTACAATGCAATTAAATGCAGACTCCAGACTTTCTCTTCTATAGGATCAAGTCCAAGTTCCTTAACCTCGCATTCAAAATCCTTCTCAGGGAGGCCCCTGCAAGCTTTTCTGACAGCCTCCATAGCATGTCATACTCTGATGCTGCAGGAAGCTTTAACCATCCTAATGCTGGATTTCCTTATATCATCTGCCCATGCTATTTCTCTGCCTAGAATGCTCTTCCACAGGCAAATTCCTCAAATATCACCTCCTCTGCAAAGCCTTCCTCAATGACCCCAGGCTGTTGGTCTCTCTCACCTGTGTTTTTATGGCACTCTGTACATAAAAATAGCTGCTATTATTTATTGAACCCTTTCAATGTGCCAGACACTGTATTAGGCACTTTACCTATATTCTCTTCAATAATCCAGATAACAACCAAATGAGTAGAAATGATAATACCCATTTGAGAAACAAAGAAACTGAGGGTTCAGAGAGGTGAACAGTTACCCAAGATCACACTGGTAGAAAGTAGCACAGCTGGAATTTGAACTCAGGTCTGTGTGACTCTGAAGCATGGGCACTGCGCTACTCTGCCTCTCATCCACTATTATATATGCAGAGTACTAATCACACTCTATAGTACTTTATCTCATGAGGCATGAACATCTTAAGGCAGAGACAATGGCAGTTTCGCCTTTAAAATTCCAGTACATAGGACAGGGCCTTGAACAGCGAACTACTCAGTGACTGTTTATTAAATGAAAGAATGAATTAATGGCCAAAGCTACTACTGAGTACTTTTTTTTTTTTTTTTTTTTTTGCATGGGCAGGCACTGGGAATCAAACCCAGGTCTCTGGCATGGCAAGCGAGAATTCTGTCAATGAGCCACTGTCACACTGCCCTTTTTAAATGAATACTTTTTTTTCCTTAACATGGCCAAAGCTACTATTAGAGAAGAATTAAGTAGCCACAGAATTTTAGTTTTTAAAAAATGATTGGGGGGAAAAAATTAAAACACTGGAGATGCCAAGCATTGACCCTGAAACAGAAGGCTGAGAATTCTGAGCTGAAGAGGAAAATGAGACTTTAAACTTGTGAGGAAATTACTAAAAAGTTCCTGGGGAAATAAGTGTCAACAGTTAGGCTCCCTGAGGGCAGGCATTTATAGGATCCCCAAGGCCTGCCACACAGCAGGCACTTGATAAATAACTAAATGAATGAACTGGGTGGCCATAGCACCACTGGGGGGCTCTGAAGAAGTGAAACCCAGCTCCCTATGGGACCAATCATTGAGGCTCCAGACCCAGCACTGCCATGGATTTAAAACCTAACCTCTGTCATCTCAGCAATACAAATGTTTCGCCAGATGAAAAATTGTCAAAGTGCCTATTTATAATCTGCTGTGGAGTTTCTGATTGGCAGAGTTCCTAATTTATCATTTTTAAAAACAAAAAATGATACAAAGATTAAATACCAACACTTCTCTCTCTGGAACATGAGCCCTATGAACAGTATTCTTGTTTTTTAATACATCTCCCCAACATCTTTCCTCTGGCTTGCTTTGTGTTCTAGCTCTTTGTAAAGGAACATACACAAGTCTGGACAAGGCCCATGGAATAGCCTGAGCCAAGCTGCTTTCCACACCAAGCTCTGGGTTACATCCAAGGCAGCAAAGGATAAGGAAGAGCGACAAGACTAGAATCACAGAAATGGATTCAATTCCCAGCTCATTATGTACTTACTGGGTGAACTTGGGCAAATCACTGTATTTCCCAAGCCTCAATCTCCTTATTTCTAAAACTGAGATGACAATGCCAATCCCTCCCCTATTCATACAGATCACAAAATGCTTCTATATATCCTTTCTCTTCAATCCAACCTTATCCCTTTCAGGTAAACCCTATGTCATCTACTCTATAGATGAACTGAGTGCCAGAGGTTTAGTTATCTGCTCAAAGTCATGTTTGCAAGTGGCATAGCCAAGCTGATCCTAAGTCTTCTGATATGCCCTAAGTCTTCTGATAGGGGCATATCAGAATTACTGTGAGGACCAAGGCTTTTGTACGTAGGAGTTATCATGAAGAATGTGTGTTCTAAATAAGTCAGCTGTGCAGAACCCACTACGACTGCTGGGAACATGAAAGCTGGGAGTGGTACTTTCCCTTTCCAGAGTCTGAACAGAATAAACTCTCTCCTTCTGGGGTAGGCTATCTTTCAGGACTTTGGCTTCCCAAGGTCTCTGCCAAATGACAAACAGCTAACAAATAAAATAAGAGGTAGACAATTAGGAGAGCCGGGGTTACAGTGTGGCAAGAGGCAGCCTGGTCCCTTGTGCCCTACAGTTAGCTCATAAAACAGGACAGGATGAGGAAGGAAAAAAAACACTAATAAGTAGAAGAAAATCTAGACGCTCCCCAGTTTTCCAGGGTTCAACAGCTATAGCCTATCTTCCTTTCCCCAAATGTCCTGGCCTCTGAATCAAGCTCCTACCACAGCCTCCCCTCCAGGGTGATGAAACAGATGTCAGGGCCCCAAGTTACATGGGGCAAAGTCACACACATAGCCCACCGACTCCTTTACTCCTTCCTAGAAGAACAGTCCATCAGGGTATCAGGAGTTTGCAGACATGCCAACTAGTGACCGACTCTTCATAAGAACAAAAGGCCAACTAGGAATTAGCTCAAAACAAACAAGTATGGCACCCAAAAGTAAGCCTTTCTCCTCTGTCCCCTAGAGTTCCTCAGTTATTTGGGTTAACGTATAGTCCCCAGAGCATTCAAGCTGGCTAGTCAGTTGACAAATGAGGCCAAGTCTTCCAGCCACCTCCCAACTAGAGCCCCTAGGGACCCTAACTCTCCCCAAAAGGTTCAGACAATGGCAGCAGCCTCAGGGGGCCCAAGCCTCCTGAAGTCCTAGAAAATCCTCTACACTGGGAAATTCCCAATTGCGTTTACTCCTTTCTAAGTACTAGCATCTCCACCACCATTCATTCATAGTGCTGGAAAAGGCCAAGAAATGACTACTACCATGTTTCTCTTGGTCCCAGAGAGAGGGAACAGGAAGTTAACAGAGCCTTCTACTAGGTATGTGAATGGACTGTTTACACTGAGCTTTCCTATCTCTCTTCTTCTGTTCTATCCTGAAGTAGTAGATAGGTTCAGGTGTCAACTTGGCCAGGTGATGGTGCCCAGTTGTTCTGTTGCTATGGACTTAATCATCAGCATGTAAATTTCATTTATGGCTGCTTACACCTGTGGTGTGCAAAGGGGAGTTCTTCAGCAATGAGTAAAGTTGAATTAATTAGCTGTAGGCTTAAAAGAGGGAGGGTAGAAGAGGGCTCAGGATCTCAGACCCAGATGTTTGGAGATGCAGAAAGGAATCACCCTGGGGAAAGCCATATGAACCCAGAAGCTGGGAGGGAGGGCCAGCAGATATCATGGTGTGCTGTTCCATGTGACAGAGAAAGCCAAGGAAAGTCAGCTGTCTTTCCTCTGAAGAACTGTAAATTTGTAACTAAGTAAATCCCCTTTATAAAAGCCAGTCCATTTTTGGTGTATTAAATTCCTATAGCATTAAAAAACTAAAACACCAGCCTAGAATAAAAACCAGAGCTGACATTTATCAAGTTCTTAAAACATACCAAGGCACTGTGATAAAAGCTTTTCCTCAATCACCTCACTCAATCCTCGCAATAATCCCATGAGGCATTATTATCACACCATTTTATCTGTACAGAAAGAGGCTCAAATTGATAACTAAATTCTCCAAGGTCATATTGCTTGGAAGTGGCAGAGCCAGGATTTGATTAAAGGTCTGATTCAAGATCCTCTTCCCCTAAACACTGTGCCATGTCCTTCCACCCATCCAAATCCCTCCTATCCTTCAAAGTCCTTCTTTGGTCTAGGAACAGTCTGGAGGCAGCAAAAACAATCAGCTCACAGCACCTCACTCTCATTGGAGTTCCAAGCATTTTTTGAACCCTCTTTTGGCTGACTGGTATCTGGGCTCCCCCCTCACTTGTGTCCTTCAAGGTAATATCCCCTGTCAACATTCCGATGACTAGCATAGCCCTTGGATGACTGCTCAGTGAGGAGACTTGGACAGATTTTCTCCTACCACCCAGACTCCGAGAGTTACATACCTCATCGCATATGATCAATCCAACACTCCCTTTCTGGAGGACTCCAACATGAAGGCGGAATGTCTCATAGGAGATGATGAGGATGGGAGATGGCACTCTGGTTCCACGCTGGTTCATGAATCCTACTACAACAGGAAAGGTGTCAAGGAAACATAAAAACACATATTCCAGAGGAATTAATCAAAAGTTCAAATGTCCAACTTTCAGATTATCCTCTGACAGTTTGACAATTCTTTAATTTAGCCTGGAAATAACCAACTATCTCAACTATGTTAGATGGGAATTCTCTTTTCTTCCACACCTGCACTGCTCTCAACCTTGACTGTAAGTGAGCATACACATAAGAAAGAAAGCAGCAGACTGGTTAAAAGAGTATAGCCCTCTTTGTTAAGGCTCCATACCCAGTTTTTGGTCTATCTCCTCCTTAGAGCCTCCGTCGATGGCCAGAGGATGGATTCTCCCTCCAAGCCATTTCCCAACCTCATTGTACCAGTTCTTCACCAGGCTGGAGGGTGACACCACCACTGCTTTGTCAATTTCTGGCTTGCACTCTGGACTCTGGCGCAAAAGTGTCCACATCAACGTGATGCACTGCAGTGTCTTGCCCAGGCCCATCTCATCAGCCATAATGCAGCCTTGGCTACCAGGGATGCGCCGACTGGTTACACACTCCCACAGGAACTTCACTCCCTGGGGAGTAACAGCACTTAGCCCACCTTGGCCACACACTGCTGTTACCCCAGGGATGGCAGCCTCCCAGGCTCAGGCTCAGCTCCCAGCCCACGTCTCATTCCTCCCACCCACCAACCCCATTTACCTCTCTCTGATGAGGCCGCAAGACCTTACTGAGAATAGGATCAACGACCACATGGACAGAGAGTTTTTCCCTGAGAAAACAGCATAGAAATGATGAAGCTAAGATATCCTAAGGAAGTTGTGTCCTGCTCATCTAGGGGCAACAGAGGCAGCTGCCTGATAGAGAGGATCTTCTTGGCCTGATAACCACACCACCTTAAATTCCTGCTCCAACAAACTAGACATGTAGGAGGGGAGAGGATGGTTTCCCTATATAATCACCTCAGTTCCTCCTGCTCCCCTGAGTGAGCCATAGAAGTGGTAAGGAACCCCCACTAACTGGACATTATCACATGCTCTTGTCTGGGCACTCTCTTTCCCCAGTTACCCACTTTTTAAATGGCACAGTAGTAATAACCACACTCTGAAATCATATGCCGATCCCAAAGGGAAAATCACATCAAAATGCCCTCCTTCCCTCCCAGCTATATGTTCCAACAGAGGGTCAGAATTGCTTAAGAAATACCAGTGCACATACTTATCAAGCTTCAGCTGGTCACGGGCACTCAGCGGGGGAGGTTCGTACAGAACCAAGGCACCTTCTTCCAGGGGGTCATGTAGAGCCCGACGGACCCCAGCCCTTTTGAGGCCCAATGCCCGAGAGCCCAGAGGACCTAGAAACCAACAATCGTCACCTGAGCCTCATATTAAAGAGCTCCAACAGACCCAACACAAATGCCTCTCCTTTACATTGCCTCTCTTTTACATCACCTCTCCTGAACTCCCATGACACCCCTCTCTCAGAACTTCTCCAAACCTGGTTTATATATCTCTAGTTAACCATTATTCTGGTCTGCCTTGGATCAGAACTTTTCCTGTTTTATTTCTCTCATTGAACTGCAAACTTCTGGAGGAATGTGTCTTGTTCATCTCAAGTCAATCTTGGGAGGGTGTGAAACCCTAAAGGGGACTTCCAAGTCTGATAGCGCTTGAGAGCTGGCGTCTTCCCTCTCAGTCCCAGTTTTAGCACAATGTTGTGCCCTGCATAGAATGGGGAAAATCTTTGTAGAACACAGGCCACCCATATAGTCTACCTCATAAAGGAAATACTGCTGAAATCATCTGAACTGAAGAAGTCTGGTCCCATCAGCCACATTGGTCCTCCAGAAGCTTTCTGAGTACCTGCATAAACCCCTTCCAAGATGAGGGGTAGTGTTGGTAGCTTTTACTGAAATTATCAAACACAGCCTTTATGCAGTCCTCAGGAGAGTCACCCATTCACAGCCATCACTAAACTGGCATCTTCAATTCTAAACTAAGATTGTATTTATAAAACAGAAGTTTTTAATCTACCCAGGCACATTCACACGACTGATATAAATAATAGCAAAGTCTCCATTTTACCTTGGTAATTTGGAATGGGAACTTTGAAAGGCTTTGACAAAATGGTTCGAATAAATGCTTCCTAAAAGAAAGAGAAGAAACAGGGATTCAGGACTGACTGGAGATGTTATTGAACAATATTTTTACAAATGCAGTTTAAAATGCCTATGTAAGCATCATAATACATTCAGAACAATGTCTCTTCATTACGTATCATCCAGAGCATCTAGAATGTAAGATGTGCTCCACATTTGGTTTTGTACAACAGCCTTGAGATTTTATGTAAGGTTCTGTAGACACCTGGGGACAGCAACTGCCACTGGCAAGTATCTAGCTCCAGTCAACCATGAGTCTCAGAGCCCATTTGCTCATGAAAGACCATGCCAGTGAGGACCTGGCTCACAAATTTACCCAACTCCAGCACTAACAGAGCTCCAATGTCTGGGTTCAGCAGTCGTTCTGTAGGACTGCATCTATACAAGCATACCCTACAATTCTCTTTTGTCACATTGATTCTGCCTACTATGTCTAAAACTTTAGTCCTTGGGGACTAAAAAATTCTTAGAAGAGTAGTGGTAGTAGTGGTAACAGGAGCAATAGTAGTAATAAAATAATAACAAAAATAGTAACAACAGAAAAAATGACAAAAATGAGGGCTAATGATATGTGCCAGGCACAGTGTTAAGCCCCTTGGGGTCACTAACAGCCCTATGAGGTCTATATATTATTGGCCTCCTTATTTTATAGTTGAGTAAACTGAGGCTCAGAGTGGTTAAGTCATTTTCACAAGTCACACAGCCATGACAGATGCAGGACTTTCCCGATTCTAGGCCCCATATTTGTAACTAGTGGACAACAATCTGTGTACAGCCGTGTGGCTGTACCAACAGCTTCCTGCCAAAGGAAGGCATGAGAGAGGAAACAAGATGAAAGAGGGGACATGAGAGAGAGGGTAGACTCACCATCAAGACAGAACAAGTGGGACAAGGGTGATAGGAAACAGACACATGCAGGTTCTAGAGAAGGATGAGTGACCTTGGTGTGGAGTGTTCGACTTCCACCTCAGGGCCTGCAGAAAGCCACTGTGTCAGCATTTCAGCACTGGACTATGGGGCTGGAGCAGGGGCAAAGGAAATAGAAAAGTCTATAGCACCTACTCCTGTGCTAACTGTGACAGCTCCCATGAAAGTTCTGCTCCACGCACATCGAACTCCTTTGGGGAATTATAATAGCCTATGAACGTCCACAAAAGCAGAGCTGGAACCCAAGAAAGCAAGTAGAAACCAAGAATAGAAACCCTAAAGGTAGTTTTAATGGGAATACATTAGTGGTATGTATTGTATGCAGCAGTAAAGAAAAAACTCCCTTCCAGCAAAAAGGTAGTTTAATAGGAAAATAAGAAAAAAAAAGCAAGCCTGTCTTGCTCTGGAATTTTATTCTAACCCATCTAATCACATATACAGATCATCATAAATTTCTAGAAACTCAATCTGTTTTAAAAAGGAAAAAATGTAATGAATGAACTTTGTGATGTATTGGTGCTTTTTTTCTTTGCATTGACCAGCTCCAGGAATCGAACCCACGTCAGCGGCATGGCAAGGGAGAACTCTGCCTGCTGCTGAGCCACCGTGGCCCATCCCTTTGTGGAAGAAAGAAATTGAATGTAGAGAATTAAACTTCATTATCTCGCTAAATAAAATGACAAGGCAGGGCTGGACTCTTAAGCTCAAGTCCTCCTTTGTTTTGTTTTTGTTTTTTTTTTTTGCAGCTGAATAAAATCTTTTTTTTAATTTATTTATTAATTTAAAAATAAACAAAATAAAACAACATACATAATCAGTAATTCACAATATCATCACTTAGTTGCATATTCATCATTTCTTAGAACATTTGCATTAATTCAGAAAAAGAAATAAAAAGACAATAGAAAAAGAAATAAAACGAACACAGGGAAAAAAAAAAAAAGAAAAAAAGATTATACCTACCATACCCCTTACCCCTTGCTTTCATTGATGACTAGCATTTCAAACTAAATTTATTTTAGCATTTGTTCCCCCTATTATTTATTTTTTGAATAAAATCTTTTATTGACTATTTCTAATTAAAATAATTACTAAAAAATTATGAATAGCAATGATGACAATCAGAAACTCATATGAGAGATGCTAACAAAATACTATCTTTAAGTCAAGAGAGAAGAAAAAGGAGAAAGACTCTGGAATCAATTTGGCTTTCAATTCTAAAACTGAAATATTATTCTCAGAAGATTGTCAATTATTAAATATATGTCTAATATTTAATAATATTATCACTATAGAAAGCTAGATTTGAGGCTATGACCAGTCAAGAATTCATGCTTCAAATTAAAACAGCACCTACAACCTCCAGTTGGGTCCCTGGACCAGATAAGTCCTGAAACCAAGAGGGGCCAGTCTCTCCAGATCATCAGCTGGTTCTATCTCCCTACTCCCTATTATTGACATCCCCTTCCAATATGAAAAAGACAGAATGGGCATAGCCCAAATACCTCTAAAGAGTGGGAGAAAGATAAAAAATGATGGTGGAGCTATATAAGAAGGTAGAGCTTAACAAACAGGTATGACTGCTGAATCATTATATTGATATTTCTTTTAGCCTTCAGTATCTCAGAGCAACTAGAAGTAAAAGCCTAAAATTGTGGATTTGTAACCCTTACCAAACTCTGCAATCTGTTCTACAACTAATCGTTGCACTGTGCTTTGAAATTATTGCTTTTTTCACACAAAAAATAAAAATACATGTTATTTTTCACACGAAAAAATAAAACGTGGATTGTGATGATAAAAACTATTTATTTAAATAAATTTAGTAGATTGAAATGCTGGTGATCGGTGAGGGGGAGGGGGAGGGGGTATGGTATGTAAGAATTTTTTTCTTTTCTCTATATTTCTTTTTCTGGATTGATGCAAATGTTCTGAGACACAATCATGGTGATGAATATACAACTATGTTATGATATTGTGAGTTATTGATCATACCAAGAACGGGATGATCATATGGTAGGAATGTTCGTGTTTGTATGTTGTTATGTTTAAAAAAAAAAATTAAAAAATAAAAAAAAAGTTATTCCTTCTAGCCTCCAATGTTCTGGAACAATTAGAAGGAAAAAATCTGAGATGATGGTGTGGTAGCCATGACAAACCCTGGGATCTGTCCTGTAACCACTCGTTGAAGAGTGCTTGGAAAACTATTGCTTATTTCTCTTTGCTTTGTATATATGTTATATTATACAATAAAAAAGTAAAAAAAAAAAAGTAAAATAGTAATACTTTCAATAGAACCAGGGGTCACAGGCCTTGCAGGGAGAACTTACGGTTGAATAATTGGTGTTGGAAATATGAGGACTTCTGGTCAAAAACTTCTGGGGAGCACAGGCTGCAAAACTTGAAATGGTCAACACCTCCTGGGACCTAGTCTGACAATGCTCACCAGAATGTGGCAGAGGGAGGAGAGAGAGCACTTCTTGTTCTCACTCCTTGTTCATTTAGTTACTGATAATTCATATACATCATACTTTCCAATTGATAGTAGAGGGTGGGTGTCCTTCCTCCCTATCAAGGCCAAAGCCTCCCTTTTCTGTCGAGATTCATTCTATCGGTTATGCCTGATCTCTATCTCAACCTCTCCCTCTCTACTAGCTCTTTCTCCTCTCCATTTAAAATATCCTTAATTCTCTCCTACCTTAAAACAAAAATTACTTTGACTCATCTCCCCCATTTCACAGGCTAATTTCGTAAAAGAATTGCCTGTTTTCCCTTCTTTACCGCCCATTCCTCTTATCTGTCTTCTGCCCCTTTCTCTCCGCTGACATGACTGACCAAGGTCACCAGAGGCCAACATGAAACTAATTCTAATGGACATTAGAATTTCTATTCTTATATTACCTGACAAAGCTGACCATTCTCTCTGCTCAACTACTCTCTGCCCTTGACGTCTATGACATGATCTCCCACACTCTCCTCCTGTTAGTGCTCTTCCACAGGCTTGGCCCTCAGCTGTTCTGACTGCACACTCATCTGAACACGCCAATACATTTCCAAGGTGCCAAACACCTTCTAATGACCTCCAAATCTTTTTCTAGTCTATACTTTACTCCTAGGCTACATACCCATATGTGCAAGTGCCCCCAATCCTGGATATCCTACAGGTACTTCAAACTCAGTTCTACACCAAAAGTCCTCATTGGAGAAGACTATGACTTTTGTGAACTCTAAGCATGCTTGCCTTTTGGGCCCCTTCCTCCAAAAAAAAATATATATTAAAAATTATATTCTATGTCTTCAATGATCTTAGAATATAGTCCAGGCTTTAGCATGATTTACGAGGGCCTCCACTCTTTGCCTGTGCACAGCTCTCCAACCCTCATCTCTTATCACTGTCTCCCAATTTCCCAAACCCCCAACTGATCCAGCCAAAACACACCTTTGTCAGGATCTCATCCTCTGGCTCCCAGGCTTTCACACAAATTATTCTCCATATAAAACCAGAATATTTATCACTCCCTTCACCTGCTTAATTCCTTTTTTCAGGACTTAACAATCAGCAAGTACTCCTGATTCAGAAGGTCTTCCTACCTTCCAGATGGTTAGACCCCCTTGTCACATACTCCTACTACACCTGTATTTATATTATACAGTTACATAGGATCATTTGGATGACTCCATAAATAATGAATAAAAACAGCCGCAGGACTATATACTATATTAACACCACTTTTTTTCCTTATTAGAGCAGCAGCTATGGGTTGACAGAACATTCACACATAAAATACAGGATTCCCACATATCACTCTAATATTAACACCTTGCATTGGTGTGGAACATTGTTACAACTGATGATAGCACATTTCTATAACTATAATATTTATAACTATTAACTAGAGCCCACGGTTTAACTTAGGGTTCAATATTTGTATGGTATGGTTCCATGGATTTTTCCTTTTAATTTTTATTCTGGTACCATATATACAATCTAACATTTCCCCTTTCGATCACATTCAGATATATATTTAAGTGCTGTTAATTACATTCACAATGTTATGCTACCAAAGCTACCATCCATTACCAAAACATTTCCATCATTCCAAATAGGAACCCTGTACCTTTTAAACCTTAACTTCTCATTCCTTACCCTCAACCCATCCCCTGGTCATCTGTATTCTTGATTTGACTCTGAGTTTGCTTATTCCAAGTATTTCAAATCAATGAGATTCTATTTCATGTCTGACAACACCACTTTTTAAAGATCAAAAACATACGATCAGTGTATTACTTATTGAATTAAATACAAATGGTAAAGCTATCACAAAAAGCAAGGGAATGATAAAGCCACTGATCATCAGAAAGTTAAGTACAGAATTACAACATGAACTGGTGTTTTAGTTCACAAGCTGCCAGAATGTATTATACCAGAACTGGAATGGCTTTTAAAAAGAGGAATTTATAAGTTGCATGTTTACAGTTCTAAGGTTATGAAAATGTCCAAATTAAGGCACCAACAAGAGGTCACCTTAGTCAAGAAAAGCTGATGATCGGATGGGAGACCGCCTGCCGATCGCATAAAAAAAAAAAAAGAAAAGCTGATGAAGTTCAGGGTTTCTTAGCTCAGATGGCACAGGGCAACGTGTGCTAGCTTTCTCTCCCAGCTTCTTGTTTCATGATGCTCCCCCAGGGGCGTTTTCCTTCTTCATCTCCAAAGATCTCTGGCTGTGTGGACTCTGTTGGTTCTGGTTGCTCTAAAGCTTTTTCCAAAATGGTTCCCTCTTAAGGGGCTCCAGTAAGCAACCTCACCTTGAATGAATGGGGACACATTTCTATCAAACCACTGAATCAGAAGTTACCACCCACAATTGTGTGGGTAACATCTCCATGGAAACAATCAAAAAGATTTCACCCAGCAATATTGAACGAGGATTAAAGGACATGGCTTTTCTGGGGTACATAATAGCTTCAAACCAGCATACCCGGCAATCCACTTCTAGATATATACCCAAAAGAACTGAAAGCAGGAACTCGAACAGCTATTTGCACACTGATGTTCATAGTAGCATTATTCACAATTGCCAAAAGATGGAAGCAACCCAAGTGTCCATCAAAAGTTGAATGGATAAACAAAATGTAGTACACACACACAAACAGAAAATTATTCTGCTGTAAAAAGGAATAAAGTTTTAGGGGCACACAACGAACTGAATAAACCTTGGGGACAACGCATTGTGCAAAATAAGCCAGAAACAAAAGAACAAATATGTAAGGTTTCTCTCAGAAAATATTTATAAGAAAATGGGAGCCCATATTGTGGGTCCTCATAGTAGCCACATTTAGTATGAACTTGTAGAAATATTTCTGGATTCTGAAACACTGAGCAATATGTGTATCAACTGGCATTTTCCTGGAACTATGAGTAGCTCTGTGATACCTAGGACCCAGAAATGGAGTGCTGCAGATCTGGAAGTTGGCATAGCTACATATAACATTTAAAGTAACAGAAAAACAGATCAGGCCTCAAGTAGAGTTTAAAACAAAGTCAATCTGCTGGGTCTAAAGTAAATTAGAGTGCAGGGTAAAAGATGATAGTGTATGTACTCTAGACCTTCAGTTACTGTATGAGATCAAAGACAGAGAGGTTTATTATGTTTAGAACCTAAATTTTCTGTAATACATGATCTAAATCAATCTCTCTCAATAGCTCATTTAAACAACTCAAACTCATGGAGTTCAGAATGGGAATGAAGCCTCATAATTCCATATAGTTAATATAATACCAGGATATATCTTAGACAATGGTGGGCTGATAATTATAAACTATAGGTAGAGTCCCTTCAGGGTCCAAAGATGGTGGGGGAAATGAATATATAATATATATATATATATATATATATATATATATATATATATGTTTCCCATCCGGGAAACGCTGGGTACCCTCTAAACCATCGAGGACTCCCAAGAAAATAGGTCAAGCCCTGGATTTTGAGGCTTACCCTTATGAAACTTATTTCTGTAGGGCAGAAACTAAGACTACCCATAACAAGGCCTAAGAGTTGCTTCTAGAAGACTCTGTGTTGCTCAGAGGTGACCCCATCCCCTAAGCTCAACTCTGCAAGGAAAATCATTGCCATCCCCGCTACATGGTACAAGCCATTCAAGGGTGAAAATCTCCCTAACAACATGGGGCATGACTCCCAGGGATGAATCTGGTCGTGGCACTTTGGGATTGACAACACCTTCTGGACCAAAAGGGGGAAAGAAGTGTAATAAAATAAGGTATCAGTGGCCAAGAGAGATCAAATGGAGTCAAGAGGCTATTCTGGAGGCTACTTTATGCAAGCTTCAGTTACATAGTGCTAATTGCCAGGTTTGCTAAAGCCTAATCAACATCACTCCTGTTGATCTAACACCTAAAGCTAGAACTGAGACTCTATAAAGGTTTCACACACTAGGTTTACTTTCCTGGAACATATAATTCCTGGAGGGCTCCTAGGTCAGATAAACCCTGAAACTCAGAGGGACCAGTCTCTCCAGGATTATCAATTAATTACCTCCCACCTATGCTTTAGGGTGGACACCTCTTCTCAACATGAAAAGGTCAAATCAGCATTGCCCAAAGATCCTTATCAATTGGGAAAAAGATTAAAGGAGAAGGCATAACAAAGAAAATAGGATTTAACAAACAAGTATGGCTGCTGAATCGCTATATTAATATTCTTTTTAGCCTCCAGTGTTTTGGAGCAGCTAAAAGGAAAAATCTGAGATGGTGGAACGGTAGCCCATGACAAACTCTGGGATCTTTTCTATAACTACTTGTTGAAGTGGACTTGGAAAATTATTGCTTTTTTCTTTCTTTGCTTCTTATATGTTATTTTTTACAATAAAAAAGTTAAAAAAGAGGGAACTGCCTGAAAATGCAGAGCTGTGTTCCAGTAGCCATGTTTCTTGATGATTGAACAATGATATAGCTTTCACAATGTGACTCTGTGACTGTAAAAACCTTGTGTCTGATGCTCCTTTTATCTACCATATCAACAGATGAGTAGAACATATGGAATAAAAATAAATAATAGGGGGAACAAATGTTAAAATAAATTTAGTTTGAAATGCTAGTGATAAATGAAAGCAAGGGGTAAGGGGTATGGTATGTATAATTTTTTTTTCTGTTATCGTTTTATTTCTTTTTCTGTTGTCTTTTTATTTCTTTTTCTAAATCGATGCAAATGTTCTAAGAAATGATGAATATGCAACTATGTGATGATATTGAGAATTGCTGATTGTATATGTAGAATGGAATGATCTGTTAATATTTTTGTTTGTTTGTTAATTTTTTAAATTAATAAATAAAAAAACTTAAAAAAATAAAAAAATTTTTAAAAGTTAAAAAAAAAAAGGATGAAGTTCTAATGTGTTTGATAACATGGATGAACCATGAAGACATCACGTTGAGTAAAATAAGCCAGACATAAAAGTACAGATATTGTCAAATATTGTATGATCTCACTGATATGATAAAATTAGAATAAGTAGATTCAGAAAATCAAAAACTAGAATAAAGGTTACCATGGGCCAGCATGGGGGTAAGAAATGGGGAATTAATGTTTAAATTGTACAGAGTTTCTATCTGGGGGTGAGGGAAAAACTTTGGTAATGGATGGTGGTGAATGATAGCACAACATTATCAATATAATTAATAGACCTGGATTATACATTTGAAAATGGTTACAAGGGGACATTTTAGGTTGCATATGTTATCAGATTAAAAATTAAGAAAAAAGCAACCCAATGCTGTACAATACAGTGAACTCTAATGTAAACCATGGACCATAGCTAATAGTATATACTATAAAATGTTATAATGTAACATTATAAAAATGTTCTTTCATCAATTGTAACAAATGTACCACACCAACACAAGTGAAACTCATTTTTCTGTAAACCTACAACTTCTCTAATTAAAAAAAATATATAGATATATAATTAAACAACGTATTACTTAGTGAATTATATACCTATTAGAAAATTCACAAAAGCAAGGGATGATGAACACAATTCAGGATAGGCGTTACCTCTAGGGATATGAAAAGGGAGGAACACGTATGGCTTCTATTACATCCAGTTCTATTACTGGATGGTGGGTTCACAGATGTGACTTATTTGTTTTTTATAACTTACATATGTCACACTTTCTTTGGCATTTATCAAAATATTATGTAAAAATGTTTTAAATGTTTGCTGAATGAATAAATGATTAACCTCCATTACATATTCCCATTAACATATTCCCATTTTTCCTTCAAAAGTCTTGGTGAAAAAAGCTTGGGAACTAGGCAAATCTGCTCTACCCACTATTTAGTCTCTAACTTTGGGAAAATTATTTAACCCCTCTGAGAACTCAGTTTCCTCATCTTAAAAAAAAAGAGAATTAAGTGGGATAATGCACAGAACGTGCCATAGCAATAACCAGCTTTGCCTTTACTAGAGGATCTACAGGAAAGCTACGGGACTCTGTTACCCCCGAGACCTATATGCAAAGTCAGAGACTGTAAGAATCTATCAATATCTCATCAAAGCTTCCCCCTCTTCTACCCTGACTGTCCTCAGCAGAATCCTAAGCTACATGGGGTCTGCTGCCCACATTATGACAAACAAGGGGGACTCCAAGTCAGGCACATATTTCTAACAGTCCAGGTCTCTTCGAGCCCTCAACCACCGTGCATGGCCCCCACTGAAGTCTGTTTGCTGGTGACTCTGTAGAGCACAGAGGAAATCTACAGAGGCAAGAGTCTAGCTAGGTAGATCAAATGGGCATGTACATACCAAGGCAGGTTGCAGTTCTGACTTACATGTTGGCTGCTGTCCAGACAGGGTCCTCCATTGGTTAATTGAGTCAAGGGTTTCCGAAAAGGAGATTGGAAACAGTCCTGGCTCTGGGTCTTACTGCTGGATTTCTGTTTCTTAGGAGTCTAGGAGAGAGAATTGGGGACGCTTATGTCTAGAATACTATGATGATCACCATAATGGCAACTAACATTCAAAGTTCTTAAGTGCCAGACCCTGGACTAAGCTCCTATCATCTTTACAGCACCCTATGATTGCTGTAATATGATAAATAAATATTGTTCTTATTTAACAGGTGAAAGAGCTGCAGCTTAACGAGGTTAAATAACCTACCTAAACTGAGGAACGGGCACCAGAAGAGGAAAATGAAGTGGACCTGTGAAGGGCAAGTCCACCAGCAGCATGGAGCCACACTGTCCCCAAATCTTCACTTCAAAAGCCCTAAGGAATGATTGAACAACCATTTGCCTCCCTCCCTCAGTTTCCCAAAGGGGGGACAAAAGCAAAACTGCTCTCCAATTCCCAGGCTACTCCCCAGTACATACCAGGGCAAGGACACTAGGCCCAAAAGCATTTTCAGGGCCAACTAGCTGCAAATAGCCCTGAGTGCTACCCCAAGTTCAAATCTGATACCCATGTAAATGGAAATCCAATGTACCTCCCTTGCAGGTAGAGGAGCCCCCAGCACACCAGCAGTGCAACTACAGAACAAGCCTCACCAAACCATCAAGCAAGAACCCACATGTAGGAGCTTACCAAAGTATTTAAACGCCAATGATTCCACAAGGTACACCTGAAATAAAAATGCCAGGTCCCTTTCCCTCTCTCTTCATTCCTTTACTCACACTCTGACCCTGCCCTAAATTCTCTCCTAGTCCTTTTAGCTAATCTCTTCCTCCAAAATTCTAGTGGCCATACTTTTGCTCCTCTCACTGCCCTCTCTCTCTCTCTCTGAAGGGTGTGCAGCATTGTTCTATTTAGTTTATATAAATCCTGTCCACAACCAGCCCCAGCAAGCCTCCAAGGCAGGAAGTAGAGAACAGTGCCCAGACCTAACTAGAACATACTTTATGTACTTAAATATGAGCAGGGACTGAAGGGGCACCATCCCTCAGGTCTAGGCCCAAATGAGCTTGAAACCCTAAGGTAGGCCCAGAACACTGTGACACTGGGCAGGGAACAAAAAATAAACCAGCATGCTGCTGGCTGCTGTTGGGGGGTCCTTTTTGCCAAAGGCCTAACCCAACTGGCTCTTTGGCATTGGGATACCCCTTCCCAGTAGGACAACTGAAGCTCTATTAGCTTCTAGTGAGTACCCTGAGGACAAAGATTTTATTTATCTTGTTCAATGCCTGGCACAGAGTAAGCACTCATTTAAAATTTACTGAATACATGAAGGAGGTATGGGTTCATCCCATGTAAGCCCAGTAAAAAGTCCAGCCTTCTTTTCTGCCCAAATGGCCCCATATCCCCACCTTCTCATGAGGTAGAGTACTCACCACTGCCCCAGGCTGCCAGTCTTCATCATCAGAGACTCCACCTCCAGGTTTTCTCTTGGCTAGCTGGCTGGGAGCTAAGCTCCTCCTCTGTAGGAGAATGGAAATCAAGTACCTGCTCGGATCTTGCAAACTGGGCCCATTAGACTCAAATACAGGGCTATCCACAGTCTCTCTAAGTCCACACTTACCATCCCGGACCCAGAAGCATAAAACGTCAAGAAGTCATCAGCAAAAGGCCAGCAGCTAAGAATGCAGGACCAGGACCTGGTAAAGCAAGGGGGCTGCTATATTATTGAGAGGATAGGCTAATTAAACCATGGGGATGGATGGGGGCAGGGGCAGGGGTGGCGTCCAATGAGGTCCCTGAGTGTGGACCCAAACTGTGCCAGCGTCAGTTGTCAGTTAGCCGAGACGGGAGACCAGGTCAAAGTGGAAGGATCCCAAGCAGAGCTGACTCTGGGATGGGAGGAGAAGGCAGGTGGAGTTCCAGACTGGACAGAAAATAATCAGGATAATAGCCTCAGGACGGGCTGAAGGGAGAATAGTGGCTGCGGGGTAAGGGAGGGGGGAAGAGGGAAATTGGTGGGGGATAATCTCAGGCCTGGAGAGAGAAGTTGAGGTGAAAGTCCGAGGCGTGGGGAGGGAGAGGCGCTTGAGTCCTGAGTAAGGGGATTTTCCAGATCTAGAGGGCAAACCCCGGGCATGGACTGAGGGAGATCGAGCAGGGACAGGTAAAAGGTCCCAGGTTGAGAGGAGAATCCCAGGAGGGGCTGAAAAGAGCGGTAGGGACAAATTAAGACCCAAGCACCTCCCGTTTAACCTCCTCTTCCCAAAGCGCGCGTTAACAGCCGCCAAGACCGCCCGGCCGCCAGGCCCGGTCAATCGAACCTCCCGCGGTGCTGTCGCCACATCACCCATTGGCTGCGTTCGATACGTTCGGCGCTCGCGGCCCAGGGAAGGAGGCGGGCCTAGAGCTGAAGCAACCAAGGGGGCAGGGCTCTGGGGGTGGAGTGGCTAAACGGACATACCAGAAGGTGGGATTTAGGTGAAAGGGCGGGGCCAACGGCGGCGGGGTGGGGCTAGGGGGCGGGGCGAGCTGGATGGGGCGGAATCTAAACCGCCACTGGCTGAGCTCCCACTTCTATAACGGTTCATTGTTTGGTCTAGGCCCGATTTATAGGTGAGGAAACAAGCTCAGAGAAGCTAAGTAACTCCCCTGGAGCAACCGAAATGAAGACTTGGACCAGACTGGGCCGGGAAGGAGTTGCCACCGTTTGCAGAATTGGAAGTTATGAAAAGCGGCACATTTCTGCGAATTTAAGTCGGACTTTTGAGCTGATTGAAACTCCCTTGTGCCGCACCGGGAGCCGGGATCCCGGATTGAGTCAGATTTCCGCCACACCCCGAGGTGGGGTCAGGCAATCGGCCTGGGTTACAAGGCAATTGGCTTGGGCAGTGCCCCAGGAAACCTGACTTTCTTGGACTGGAGTGTTGAAGGAAGCTGCCTTCCTTTTCTAGGCCAAACTGTATAGATAAAAGCGTGGGTTTTGGAGTCAGGCCTTGATCCCAAAGACTCAATCTTCCAGTATCTGAAAACCTGAGTTACTTCATCTCTAAAGTGGGCTTTATAATAGTACCTCCCCCACAGGATTATTCTGAGGATTAAATAAATTAATGTATTTAAAGTACTTAACACAGTGCCAGGCACAACCCAGGTGCCTACTAATAATGATAAGGGTATGCACTGGTGTTACTCTCAGGCACTATTCCAAGCCCCTTAGATATAACAATTCATTTATTTCATGCTCAAAACAATGAGGTTTATTATGGTCCCCATTTTATAAGTGAGAAAACAGGTTCAGAAAGGCTATGTAACTTGTCCAAAGTCACACACCTAGTTGGTATAGCCAGGATTTGAATGTAGGCAACCTGGCTGCAGAGTTCTTGGTGTTAGACACCATGCTACTGTAAGAAGGAGCAGAGGTGGGTTTTGTGAGGCCTGAAGTTTTTGTAACTGTTGGGGTCCTCTAAGAAAAAGAAGACAACATTAGATATAAATGTTAATATTTATTTAGAATGAGGGAAAAAAAGCATACACCCAATTATGGAATTTGGTGATTTTATGTCCTTGTTTTGGTTAGCTAAAGCTGCCAGAATGCGATATACCAGAAATGGAACAGCTTTTAAAAGGAGAATTTATTAAGTTAGAAGTTTACAGTTTTAAGGCCATAAAAATGTCCAAGATAAGGCGTCCAGAGAAAGATACCTTCATGCCAAAGAAAGGCTGTCACGTGGGATGTCTGTCCTGTGGGAAGGCATATGGCTGACATCTGCTGGTCCTTGTTCCTTCTTCTGTTGCTTCCAGCTTCTGATGCCAGTAGTTTCCTCTCTAAGCATCTGTTGGCCTTCACTTAGTTCCTCCAGGACACAACTCTGTTTCTGGCTTGTTTAAAATGTCATGGGAAGGCACATGGTGACGTCTGCTGGGCTCTAGACGTCCAGGTCTGGGCATCTACCCTTTCGGCACTCCAAGCATCTCCAAATCTGCATCTCTGTCAGCTCTGAAGCAACTGTTCTCCAAGTGTCTGTATCTGAGGTTTCTCCAAAATGTTTCCTCTTTCAAAGGATTCCAGTAAACTAATCCAGACCCACTTTAAATGGGTGGAGTCACATCCCCATCTAATCAAGAGACCATACCCACAATTGGGTATGTCGCATCTCCATGGAAGTAATCTAACCACATGGTAACACCCGCAACTGGGTGTGTCACATCTCCATGGAAAGAATCCAGTCAGAGTTTCTCACTCTTAACACTAGGTCTGGCCCCACAAGATTAGATCAGGATTAAATGTGGCTTTTCTGGTGTACATAATAGTTGCAAACAGGCACAGCCCTTTTCTTCTGAAACCTTCTTAGTAATTTATCAAAAATAGTTATATAGTAATGCTCCTGTTGCAGTCTGGCTTCTCCCCCAACTAAAACACTCTGATTACAAATCGTCAGTAACTCCCAGCACTCCCAACATCTATGCAGGTGAATTATGCTTAATTGGCTTCATGGTAAATGTACATCTGACAATAACTATTATTATTTGTGGGGAGAGAAACAAAAATTTTTAACTTTACTGATTTTTTTTAAGTAAAAATTTTTATTTTGAGATTATGTGTAGATGATCCCAGTATAGAAAGACCCCATGTATCCTTTACCCATTTTCCTCTAAAAGTAGTACAATATCATAACCAGGATATTGACAGTGATACATTTAAGATACAGAATGTTTCCATCACTACAGGGATCCTTCATGCTGCCCTTTTATAGACACACCCACTTCCCTCCCACCTTCATCTCCACCCCCCCCCCGCCGCCCCTCAGGCCCTTGTGCAGGTTTGAAATTATGTACCCCAGAAAAGCCATGTTTTCTTTCCTAATCCGATTTTATGGGGCCAGACCCATTGTTTAGGGTGGAAACTTGTTTCCATTGGGAAGTGGCATGCCCAATTATGGGTGTGACCTTTTGATTAGATGGAGACGTGATTCCGCCCATTCAAGGTGGGTCTTGATTAGTTTACTGGAATCCTGTATAAGGGGAAACATTTTAGAGGAAACTCAGACACTTTGAGAACAGTTGCTTCAGAGCCGACAGAGATGCAGATTTGGAGATGCTTGGAGTGCAGATGTGGAGGCCAGCAGACGTTACCACATGTCTTCCCATGAAATGCTAAGCGAGCCAGAACCCAGAGTTGTGTCCCAGAGGAGCTAAGTGAATGCCCACAGACGAATAGAGAGGAAACCACTGGCATCAGAAGCTGGAAGCAACGGAACTGGGAACAAGGATGAGGAGATGCCAGCCATGTTCCTTCCCATATGACAGACATCAGCCTCTCTTGAGTCAAAGCATCTTTATCTGGATGCCTTAGTTTGGACATTTTTATGGCCTTAGAACTGTAAATTTGTAAAACTTAATAAATTCCCTTTTTAAAGGCTGTTCCATTTCTGGCATATTACATTCTGGCATCCTGTAACAAGGCAAAACATCCTTGGTGACCAATAATCTGTTCTCTGTTTTTGTAATTTTGTTGTCTCGAGAATGTTATATAAATGAAATCATGCAATATATAACCTTTTAGAATTAGTGAAATTCAGCATAATTTTCTGGAGATTCATCCAAATTGTTAAAATGTATCAATATGATTGGTTCCATTTTTTGCTGGATAGTATCCCATGCTATAGATATACCACAGTTTTTTTTAACCATTTACCTGTTGAAGGATATCTGGGATCTTCAGTGTTTGGCTATGAATAAATTTGCTATGTACAGATTTTTTGGTGAGAACATAAGTCTTTGTTTCTCTGGAATAGATGCCCAGGAACATAGTTACTAAGTTGTATTAGTAATTACATGTATAGTTTCTAGAAAACTGCCAGACTCTTCCAAGGTGGCTGTACCAATTTACATTACCACCAGCAATGTAGGAGTCATACAGTTCCTCTACATCCTGTCAATGTAGGAGTCATACGGTCTCTACATCCTCACCAGCATTTTGTTTTTTCACTATTTCTTACTTTAACCATTCTGATAAGTGTAAAGTAATAATCCATTCTGGTTCTTAAGATATTTTTATTGAGAAATCTTCACACACATGCAGTCTATCCACAGTATATAATCAGTGGCTCACAATATCATCACATAGTTGTGTTTTCATTACCATGATCATTTTTTGAACATTACATCACTCCAGAAAAAGAAATAAAAATAAAAAAGAAGCTCATACATCCCACACCCTTTACCCCTCCTTCTCATTGACCACTATTATTTCAATCTACCCCATATTTTTTTGCCCCTATCCCCACCCCCATTACTTATCTATTTCTTTTTCCTTATTTTATTACTCATCTGCCCATACCCTGGATAAAAGGAACATCAGATACAAGGTTTTCACAATCTCACAGTCACATTGTAAAATCTGTATAGTTATAGTTATACAATCTTCAAGAATCAAGGCTACTGGAACACATTTCAACAGTTTCAGGTACTTCCCTCTAGCCACTCCAGTGCACCATAAACTAAAAAGGGATAACTATATAATGTATAAACATAACCTCAAGGAAAACCTCTTAACTCTGAAATCTCTCAACTATTGAAACTTTTTGTCTCATTTCTCTCTTTCCCCTTTCACTCAAGAAGGCTTTCTCAATCCCATGATGCTGGATCCTGGCTCATCCCTGGGGTCCTGTCCCACCTTGCCAGGGAGATTTACACCCCCTGGGAGTCATGTCCCATACAGTGGGGAGGGCAGTGAGCTCACCTGCTGAGTTGGCTTAGAGAGAGAGGCCACATCTGAGGAACGAAAGAGGTTCTCTGGGGGTGACTCTTAGTATTAGTTATAAGTAGGCTTAGCTTCTCACTTGCAGCAATAAGTTTCATAGGGGCAAGTCCGAAGATCAAGGGCTCAGCCTATTGAATTGGTTGTCCCCACTGCTTGTGAGAATATCAGGAATTCCTCTGGCAGGGAAGTTTAATATCTCCTCCCTTCTAGCCAGTCCCCCAAGGAGACTTTGCAAAGACTTTTTATTCTCTGCCCAAATTACTTTGGAATATATTGGGGCATCACACTAACCTGTACAAACCAACAAGATCTCATGCCCTATTCAAGATTCCATGTAATTACAGTGTTCAAATAAACTGACCATACAAGTTAAATTAGCTATTATGCTACCAAAAATGTAAATTTTGCACCAAATAAGCATCTTTTTCTTTGGTCTCACACAGAAGTTGAAATTTTAAAATATGGACCATATCATCCTTTACCCTGTATTCTGATTTACCTTAGTCCTATCCAGATCAGCTTCATATCTCTAGTTGAAGTCGGAGCACTTTTCCAACTCTTTTAAACACTTGCTGTATGGGGTAATAGTGACTTTCTTAGCTTCAGAGCTCTAACTCTGAGTCTCAGGTGTCATATAAATACCCAAAGTTTAGGGAACAACCAGGTTATACACAAATAGCTCAATATCTCAGAATTTAGAAATAACGTTACAACTCCTGAAAAGATGTGACTGCTGTAAGAGCTTACAATCTAGGACCCTTTACAGTAGGCCCCAACCTGATAAACCATGCTCTCGACTTCAGTTCTCCGAGTTTGTATTCTATAGGTAGTCCATATGAGTGAGGTATTTGTCTTTTTGTTTCTGACTCTTGTGGTTTTAATTTGCATTTTTCTAATCACTAATGATGTTGAAACATCTTTACATGTATTTATTTGCCAGCTGTATATCATCTTCGGTGAAATATCCCTTCATGTCTTTTGCCCATTTTTTAATTGAATTATTTTTATGACTGTTGAGTCTTGAGGATTCTTTATATATTCTAAATACCTATTGTGCA
>PVIY010007230.1:0-83183 GCA_004026745.1 Myrmecophaga tridactyla | reverse complement strand
TCTGACTCCCAAACTGACCCAGATTTCCCCTTGGTGGTGATTAGTTGGCAGGATAAAGGGAAATGAATGGTAGGATACTGTGCACAAGGCCTTAAAAATAAAAAAGCAAAAAAACTCTGGTGGACTTTCCTTATTCTTGAGGTTTGGCTTAAAAACAAACAAATTAAAAGTCCCATTAGTGGACTTCAGTGGAGGTACCACCTTTACACTTTTCTACTCCCCCCAGCCAGCTATCACATTCTCACCTTCCTTTCCTGTCCATATTTTTTTAATGAGTAACATCTAATTTTTTCACTGTTTCTTCAACACCTAGGCTCTATTAGTTGCCCCTAGCTCTCATGAAACTGCTTCCTTGAAGATTCACAGCAATTTTCATACTCCTAACCTAAATGCCATTTCTCAACCCTCATTCTCCGTGAGTTGTCCGTGTATTTGGAGCTACTTATTAACACCGCCTCTGCCCTCTCGAGCGTCACTCTCCTGATACTCCCGGAGCTCTCACATCCATCCTACTATTTACTTCACTGACCCATCTTCCTTCTTCCTAAGGGGAGTCTCTGTGGCTCTTTAGTTTTCTCTGAATAAACTCTCCCTTAGAGAAACTCTATTTACTTATCGTTAGTGTGGACTCAACTACTAATTTTATCCTGAGACTCCTGAGACTATCTGTAAGCCAGGCCTCTCACCAAGAGTCCAATCACTTATTTACAATGATTGCTGAGCACCTCCAAAGTGCAGTGCAACTTTATTTTAAATTCAACATTTCTAGGATAGAATTCATTAACTTTTCCAAAAGGCAATTTCATTCAGCCCTTTTCCCATCATTTATACTAGAAATCTCAGAGTTACAGTATCATAGGACAATGGATTAGAAGGAAACCAAAGGGCTAAAAAAGTTCTGCCACATATTTGGTGTCAAGTATGGATACTTCTAAAATGCACCTCCTCCCAGGGCAGCTGTGCCAGTTTTAAGTTATTATGTACTCCAGAAAAGCCACATCCTTTAATCCTCATTCAATATTACTGGGTGGCATCTTTCTGATTGTTTCCATGGAGATGTGACCCACCCAGTTGTAGGTGGTAACTTTTGATTAGGTGGTTTCCATGGAGATGAGTCTCCACACATTCAAGGTGCGATTGCTTCCTGGAGCCCTTTACAAGGGAACCATTTTGGAAAAAGCTTTAGAACCATCAGAACTGACAGAGCCAACAGAACAGATATAGCCCCGGGGGAGCCACTGAAGAAGCCTGGAGAGAAAGCTAGCAGGTGCTGCCATGTGCCTTTCCAGCTGAGAGAAATCCTGAACTTCATTGGCCTTCTTGAACCACAGTATCTTTCCCTAGATGCCTTAATTTGGACATTTTTCATGACCTTAGAACTGTAAACTTGCAATTTAATAAATCCCCCATTTTAAAAACCGTTTTATTTTGGTGTTTTGCATCCTGGCAGCTTTTACAAACTAGAACAGCAGCCCACTTCCTCTTTGGATTGCCCTAATTTATTAGGAGGTAATTTTTGAGCCCCAAGCCTGATCCCCCTGAAGGTTCTGACCATTATTCCTGGTTTTTAGCATATGGGTCATGTTTGACCCTCTTCCCCAGATCAGCCTTTAAGCTAGTTAAGATAGCTATCTTGCCTTCTCTCTTCCAGGCTAAACAACCCCACTCATTCTGTGACTTGGCCATGATTTTTAGACTCATCTCGGCTACTTTCCTATCTGAACTACCTGACTCATTTATATCCCTCTTGGAATGTGGTACCCAGCACTGAAAATAACACTACAGGTAGTATGAAAAGCTCTGAAAAAAAAGGAGAACAATTATAACCTTCATCTGTGGTCACTTTTAGACAATGTTATTTGTCTTGGATTCAAAGATGAAAAAAAAAAATCTTACCATAATAGCTAACACGTGTGAACTAGTAATTTTTACTCTTCTACCTCATTCTACTAAGAAAAGTTTTAAGGTGGTTTATGGAAGTAAATACAGAATAGACGGGAAGAAGACTGAGGCAAATGGGACAAACAGATTACAAATGGAGAGGCCAGCGTGGCCTCACCAGGGCCTGCTACCTGCGGCTGCTGTAGAGACCACGCCAGCAGGCTGGATCAATAATTGTAACTGAAACTGAATGCAATTAATCATGTAATTTTGAACCATTCAACTTTAATTCCACTAAAACTACATCTTAAAACTGGGGCAGAGGGCAGCTGCCGTGGCTCAGCAGGCAGAGCTCCGACCTGCCGTGCTGGAGGTCTGGAGCTCAATCCCTGGTGCCTCCTGCCCATATGCAAATTAAAAAAAAAAAAAACTGGGGCAGAGTGATGGACCACTGAACAAAGGAAAATAGTTATAAAAAACCTTCTAAGGGTGGGCCGTGGTGGCTCAGCAGGCAGTTCTCGCCTGCCATGTTGGAGATCCAGGTTCGATTCCTGGTGCCTGCCCATGCAAACAAAAAGAAAAAAAAACATTAATTAAAAAAACTTTCTGAGTGCACTTGGCTCTCATTACAGGAATGTCCAATGATTGCCTGCATTCAGAGACCCTTGAAACCTGCCACAGTTAACACTGAGAAATTAATACAGCCACATCAATAAGGAAACATATGGTTCCTGTGAATACTTCAATACCCCTTCAACTGGATTTGTGTTCCATCTCACCATATTCATTCATTTGTTCACTCACCTAAAGAAAGGTCTCTGCATGCCCTACTGTATGCAAGGAAGCATGGAAGAGGCATTCCTTAGGTTAATCATATTAAGACAGTCTTGATCAGGACTTGACTTTTAATCATTCTACTACTTAGATGTCTCAGCCTTACTCAAGGCCTTCTGTGACTGGCAGTCACCTCCTACTTGAGCTGCTCTAACTGCCATCGCAGCCCCTATATGCCAGCCAAGGCAAATCACTCACTACCCACAGCACAACCTGAGTTATTCCACTCTGAGCTCACAGCTTCTCCAACTTCGTACAGTCTTAGTCCAACTCTACACTCAAATCCTCTTCATCCTCCAAGGTCTACTCAACGACAACTTGTTCCCTGACGAGTTCTCTGATGCCCTAAGCTGAAGATAACCATTTCAGCTTCACTGAGCCTCACTTATTCTTTTATGGCATTATAGAGTCTTGTGTACATATTTTATTCTTATATAATAGGCAGAAACATTCATCTGTAGATTTTACAATTTTAAAAATAGTAACTTTGACAAAAGTATATTGTCGCTTTTTAAATTTTCTTTCAGAATTTAGAAAAGCAAGCACAGCAATGTTTTCTCTAATAGTGAGCAAAGTGGAAATGATGTGAATTTCCAATTCTGGGATGACGGGTGAATTATAGCACGTCAAATTGATTAGGATATTATGCAGATATTAAAATGAAAATTATGAACACTATGTAGTTAAATGGAAGCATGCTTATGAAATAAACAATAAATATAAAAAGCAGAATATTAAATTGCTTCTATGAAAGGTTAGAGCTATACAAAATTTACAATTATGGACAAGGATTGTAAAAAGAAGATGAAAATGAAAGGTTGATTGCACAGGAGAAAGATATTTCTCTCATCTTGTGATTTCTGTTGTTGGCAATACTTGTGAAATGACTTCAATTAAAAAAAAAAACACAAAGAAATTGATCAGCATTAGAAAACACCAGTTTGCTTTTTATGCTTATAAACCAGGTCGCACGAACCTCTTTTCCTCTTGTTACAGAACTGAGAGACTGCTATGTCAAGCAAACATGGTTGACAGGATGCAGGTGGGTTTCAACCAAATGAGAGAGAACAGATGCTGTGAACCTGATGGGGAATGTGGACTAGCGGCTGTATTACACAGACGAACTCAACTAAAAGTTATAGGAAATGGATGGTAAGTTGAGCCCATGCTGGGAGGAGGCTGCTGGTGAGGTGTCTGTGCCCTGCGCCCAGCTTGGCGTCCTTACTGTTATAATCAACAAACTGGAGATTCAGGAGGCAAGGTGATCAAAATCCAAAGGTGACATGAAGCTGGAAAGGTAATAAATACCAGAAGCAGGATAACTAAAGTCTCAAATTTAACAAGACAAAATTTAATACGGATAAATGTTTGGGTTCAACCCAGCAAGTGTCCAGGAGTAGAGAGGCAATGCTGAACAGCAGTTTCTATAAAACCTGCGACAAAGCCAATTTAATACTAGGTTGCTGAACTCAAAATGATCCCATCCATCAAACCCCTTTTCAATGTATCAACATTTCCAAGAGACCTTCCCTGTTTCAAATTTTGCTAATCCCAATTTCTTATAAAATTCTGCCAAAAACTGTATTTCTGGGGCAGGCCACAGTGGCTCAGCAGGCAGAGTTTTCTCGCCTGCCATGCCAGAGACTTGTGTTCATTACCCAGTGGCTGCCCATGTGAAAAAAAACAAAAAACAAAACTATATTTCTGTACTCAATTTACTTTAATTTCTAATTGTTTTACATGATTAGGCTTTGGCACCTTAATTTAGCTCTCAAAGCAGGAATCATGCTCAGCACAATGCAGACATAAAACAGCTCAATAAATCTCCGTTCAATTCAACTATGACATGCTGGTGAGATGTAAAAAGAATTCCACGTGTAGAAAAAGAAAAGGTTTTTAATAAGCAAATAGTGAAGGAAACGTAAGGATTTTTTTAAAATTTTAATTAATTAATTAATTAATCAATTATTTTGCATGGGCAAGCACCGGGAATTGGACCTAGTTCTCCAGCAGGGCAGGTGAGAGCTCTGTCACTGAGCCCCTGTGGCCTGCCCCGCAAGGATTTTCTTGATACATTAAGGCACACATTTTCTAACAGCATAAACACTGATTCCTTGTAATATAAACAGAAGGGATGCTACAATAACCACAGCTGTGATTTAAACTCTAATGCTACCTAAAAGAAAAAACTAGTACTATCTAATTTAAAAGATATGGTCACTGTCAAAGACAAAACAAGAGCAGAATGAAAGCAGTAACAGGTTAGAAGGAAAAAATACAAAGAGAGACCATACCAATCACACGACAATTCAAAACATAAAGCTATTCTGCAGTCCAATCAAGTCCATTACGAAGAGAATTTTCATGGGCTAAAGTGATTATAGAACAAGCCTTTTAGAGAACTAGATTTTATAAGTAAAGAAGGCTGATTTTCTTGGGATTACTTCCCCAAATAAAATGGAGTAATGATTTTGAGATGATTATATTCCTACAAAATTTCCCATTTTGAGCATAAACAAATCTATCCACTTAAGGAAGGATTTCTTGTTTAGCAATCTGTGTTGAAAGAACTAAGTTTTCAAAAAGAGACTAAGGAAACCCATATTGTTAATAAGAAAGACACGAAATTAATTTGTGCCAATTTTTGAAGAATTAATTAGTCAGCAAAATCTGAAGTTTTCTTGAAAGATCTCTAAAGATCCAGAAAGGAAGCAATGGCTTTGGGGACACACAAGAACTCTTCTCATTTTCCAGCTGAAGGTGGTGAATTAGAAAGAAAAAAGGGAAACATGGAAGTGAACAGCTGCCTATGTTGGCGGACCTTGGATACTACAAGTTGGTTAAAAAGAGCCCCCTGTAAGTACTGAGAAAAGGCCGTAAGAGGTAGAAGGAAGTGGGCTGCAAATCGAATGGAAACCTAGTTTCTTTGTAAGGCAGTGGGTGTGTGAGCCAGTTGGTCTCCAGGAGGTACAGAGAAAGGTGACCAGAGACAAAGGCAGAGAGACTGCATACTCACCAATCTATAGCGTGAGTGCTACACACAGTTGCCACACAGGAGAGTAAATAAATGGGAGCTCACAGGGATCACTCAGGATTGGTACAGTGAGACCTGTGCATGGACATGGTAAGATAAAAACACATTTTGCTCCTCAGAGGGAAGAGGGCAAACAGCCCTGGGAGTTAAGACACACATACCTTCCTAGAAAGGGGCAGAACTCAGACTGGTGACAAGGTGAGGAGTGGGAATGCCAGGGAGGTAAAAGCATAGTATGTGTCATCCTAGGGTTGCCTGGATGTGTAAGGCCCAGGAGGTAGCTTCCTAACAGAAATGAGAAAAACGGGCACAGAAGAGTGAGTCAACAGTCTGCTGAGAATTTCAGTGTGATAAATGCCAACAGCTGATCTCAGCTTCAAGTGCCATGCTGAAAATCTGTCATACCAGAAAACAAAAGACAAATGCTACTCTGAATGGATAATGAAGAAGAGATGAGAATTTTGGGAGGAAATAAGTATTCCCATGTCTTGGGATACTGGGGGAGGGGAAAGATAGGCAGAGACATTTATGGAACCTGGACTTCAGGAAGGGTCATTTCAAACACATGAGGAGAAAGAAAGGAAGGGAAGAAAGGAAAGAAAAACCAAAACAGGCTCTAGAATAACAGACCCTAAGATAAAATTCCTTCTGGGAATAACAGGAGAGTCTAAAAAATCAATCATGAATGACTGCAATGAGGGAAAAAGGAGGGGATGCTCCCACCTGCCCCAATACCACAGGAGCTCCAAAATACATCAGTGGGGCCAGAGGGTACTCTACTGTGCCCCATAACTCCTATGCTGAAAGAACACGCCCAGGAGATGGAAGAAGGGGCTGCTAACTAAAGGTGGGTCAGCAGTATGTCCAGGACATTAAAAACCAGAAGGGATTGCGCCTATCAAAATAACAGAGCTAAAGACAGCCAAAAGGACTTTCCATTACTTTCAAAATAAGGATGAGAAGGGTGCATACTGGAGAAGAGAGGACAGGAAGAAAACAGGTGTTTTCAACACCTATGTTGCCTCCATATCCTCTCCAGCAAGGGAAAATGATGAACAAATCATAGGAAATAGAACAAACACAACAGAAAGGACAATGAAGTTCAAGATCGTGGAGAAGTTGATGAGCAAGTACTCGGCCTTCTGAAGTAAATTTAAGTCTCCAGGACTAGAATTATTTCCTATAATGCCAAAGAAACTTGCCTTCTAGAATTAAGGATAATAGCACATATAAAAGGTAAATAATAAGTGACACTTCTGAGAATAAAAACAGTGGATGACCACAAACTATAGACTAGAAAGTCTTATGCTAATTTACTGCCGCATTTAAAAAAAAATATATAAAGATCAGTATTTACACAAATAAGCAGTAAATCTTTGGATTTCTTTACGGGCTTCCTTACACAAAATCGCACCAACCTAAGCTCCCCCACCTGCCTCAATCGGGCTAGTAACCTGATAATCAGGACAGGGACACAGAAGAGCAAATTAATTCAATCAAAACATGTGATGTACTATTTGTTAAAAATTTCTTACCAGACAAGAAAAAGACACAGTATACGTGGGCGTATTAATGGCTTTCAGAAATCCTGCAGCTACCACACTTAGGTAACTTTGTTTCACCCGCTTTTTTGGGAGAAAGGAAGGAGCTTAGATTTCTGCTTTTAGGAATTAATAAGCAAAAAGAGCCTTACTAAAGAAAATGCAAAATAACCACATATTGACTCTTAAGAACCTCAAGGTTAGAGGCACCTAGTAATGTGGTCTGCTTCCTCAACCAGTGCGCAGGGATCAAGCCTCCTTCAGACCCTCCTCACCACTGAAGTGCTGACCTCAAGGAGGCCAGGTACTGTGCCTCAGGTACTGGTCTTGGCACTGATCTGCATTTCACTTTAATTTTCACAAACTCTAATGAATCACTAGGCTTTTTTTTTTTTTTTTTAAATAGGTGAAGAAAGTAATTCTCAGTGAAATCATGTCCGTTCAAAAGTCAAAATGGCTACTGAGTGCTGGGCTCCATGTCTCCTAAGATTCCAAAGGCTATATTACTTCCTCCAAAGAGAGGAAGATCTGGGATAGGATATGAAATAACAGCAGTAAATAAGCCCCCTGCCCCCCTATTTTTTTCTTCAGAAGGGACCTAGAGTTCACAAAAGCCTTTCTGTGTTAGAAGTATAGGAATGTCACCCTACTCTCTGATCATTTTCAGAACCACTTGAGTTACCTTGACTGATGTGGTTATTTACTTGAGATAAATTGCTGCACAGGTTTGGATGGTAACATAGATCTGTTTAAGAGACAGTTTCTACCTCATTTACCAGAGCTCTTTCATTACAGAAAAGATTCTTTCCATTTGCCGCAAAAGAAAATATCTTTAGTACTCAGGTTTTCCCCAAACCCCTCAAAACTTGAAGGCTCTTTGCTTTCATGACCTTAGTTCCTTAGTAAATTAGAAGATGATACAGTCTCTGCAAAGATACTAAATGAGCTGACATTTTCTGGTCTAGGAGAGCTGGCTGTTAATGAGGGTGTCTCTTACTGTCTCTACCTTTCCCTCCTTACCGAGAACATCGCCAGTGGCCATGATGTCACAGGTATACATGGCTGCCATCAGGCGCTGCGGCTTCACCTGCAGGGCATAGCGACACGCTTCTTTCATGGTGGCAATGAGCTGTCCCGAGAAGGGTCCGTAACAGTCTGTGAGTGAAGCCTCTCCCCTCGCAGTCCTCTTCTCAAAGGGCTCAGCGCAGCCACCCTGTGGTTCTTGGTTTTCAAGCCCATCACAGCAGGCTTCATCCTCCCCCTGGCCCTCTTTGGCCACATGACTTTGATCTTGATTCTGCTTGTTACTTGCTCCTTGTTCTTCCAATTTACTGAGGTCCCATTTTTCCAGAACAAAGCAGACACCCATGAGAGGCTCCTCACACATGGGACCAGAGAGCGTCGCCAGCTGGAAGCCGCTCACAATGCTATTGCCTAAATCTCGGTATTTACTGGCTTCTCTTGAAGTTTTGCCAACTGGGCCTGACCATACTGAGTTCTGAAAATCTTCACTTTTGTTGATCAGTATGTTGGGCCCACATTTTCTTGGACCAAATGACCAGATTTGGTCAACAGTGTTCCTCCACTTTCTCCCTGTCAGGTATTCCTCTAGTTTTCCTTTGAATTCACAAATTCTCTCCTGGGTCTTCTGGTGAATCATTTGAGTATTTCTGCCCTCGTTCAAAGACGTTGTCAATTGCTCCATAGAACGAATCAAATCACTGTTTTCTTCTAGAATCTGAGTGACTTCGTCTGGAAGGGGCATGGCTCTAACACTGAGTGTGGCAAGCTTATTGGGAGTTGTCATGGTGACGAGCCCATCAGAGTCAACTTGGATTCCTTCAGGGATTTTGCTTTGATCTTCTTTAGTTTGGTGTATAACTGCTACTTTTTGCTGTTTGCCTATTTCTTCATTGACCATGTCAACTTTTGGAGGTTTTGTGATCGTTTCTCTGAATGGAATAATGGGTTCAGATACACTGATTTGAATCTTTGCAAACCTACAGACAAATTAAAGAGAAATAAAAGGTTACAAGAAATACAGTATCAAACCTTCTATTCTGTGTATAAAATGTGCACAAATTATGTACAAATGTTACACAATGAAGATTTTGCAAAAATACAGAAACATAAAAAACTTTACCATGTATATATTTCATATATCTTACTACGAAAAATCTATAATCTACACTATATCAAAATTCAAAAATATTTTCACATCAGATTGAAAGATTACCTATAAAGGCAACTTCAAGGAGTTCTTTGCGCATACTAAGATTTCACTGTTTTAATTCTCAAAATAAATGAACGATCTATACAGACAGGAATGTTCTGAGTGGAAAAGAAGTGTTCTTATAGGAACTGACATATGGGTACTTTGAAATATTTGCCAACTTAAGAGTATAGAGTGAAGGAAAACCCAATGACTATAACTCTAATGACAACACAAGAATCACAGAACTTCAGGACATCTAGTCCAATCCTCACAGTGTATTTAGCTTTGATAGCAGGTTCACAGTAAGGCCTGGAGTGATAGGAGGTTTATGTAGAGCAGCATTTCTCAGAAAAAGTTCCATCATGATGGAAATGTTATTGGTACTGTGACTATCAAACACTTGAAATGTGGCTACTGCAACTGAGGAACTGAATTATTTAACTCTAATTAATTTGATTAAAAAATTTTTTTTTATTTTTTGCATGGGCAGGCACCGGGAATCGAGACCAGGTCTCCGGCATTGTAGGCCAGAGTTCTGCCACTGAGCCACCGTTGCACCGCCCTCTAATTTATTTGACTTTTAATAGCCACGTGCTAGCAGCTTCTGGAGCGGACAGCATAGGTCTTGGGCCTCAGTCTGGCACCAGTTTTTTGTTTCGGCACCAAGTTTTGTGAGAGCCTTTCCCCATATGATGTCAATTTTAGTTTCATGGTGGTCATGAACTTTCTTCCCAAATGAGTGATGATTTCTCAGATAATAGATCTGGAAATTGGCAATAGATCAGCTTTGATGAAGATGAAACATTTAATCTTTCTTTTCCCCTACTTTCTGCCTACCTCATTCCCAGGTAATATTAAAGCTTAGGTCTGTTCTATGTCTGTTATTGGAAAGGTGGATGGAAACAAGTATAATGGAAATAAATGTGTGTGTGTGGGGGGGAGTTCACATATATATTACATGAAATTGTGGGATCTGGGAACAATAATTTTCCCTAGGGAATGTTAATAAGGGAACTGAATACTGAAAGCAAAACTTTTGGAAACGTTATATTTGATTCTTGATTTGTTTCTGTTTTTTCTACATCTTGTGGGTATGGAGCAGGATCTGATTTATCTGATTTTATGCTTTTTGATAAATTTGAAAACTAAATAAATGGGTTATTTTCTGAAAATAAGTTACCAAAATTAAGAAATATAAAACTTGAATAGACCACAGCCTGTGGAAGAAAGTAAAAAGGTATAAAAACTACTTCCAAAAAGGCTGCATGACCGCTCTGGCTCCACTCAACATCTCAGACCCCCACTTCTTCCTTCGCTTGCATCCCACCAACTATTTCCCGCGTCCTGTCCGCTGCAGCAGATCTCTCCTTAGTTGATGAGACCATGCTTCTCCCCATCTGAGCCCTGCCAGTCCTGAATGTCTGTCATGGCCTGACTTGAACTCCTTCCTCCTCGATTCCCTAAAGAATGATGAGGCTAAGCTACACCTAAAGCTCAGCCTTCAGACAATTTCCTCAGTGCCTTGCAGAAAACGGCAAATATACCGTTTTAAAAGAGGTGCATTTTTTTTCTTTTAGAATGTAAGTTCCTCAAGAGCAGGGACAACATTTCCTGTATGTTCTATTGTGCCTGGCACACTGTAAATGCTCAATAAATATTGATGGGGAGAAAAAACTACTTACAAGAAAGACCGTTTTTTCCCGAGTTCCTTTACTTTCAAGGATTAGCTAATTTCAATGCTATATGTATTGTTATAGAACATACAACAAGATGGATGGCTACCTGATCTGTATTAATTTAAAACTATTCTGATATTTGAACCTGACAGAGACAGCATACACAGAACGGCAATCCAATCTTACCTATGAATTCAGATGTAAAATCGAACACAAAATAAGCATAAAAAATTAATAAAATCTACCAGGCACGGTGCTAAGTATTTTACCTTTATTACCTCTTATTAGGTATTATTTTCATCCTCATTTTATAGATTAGAAAATCAAGGTAAGAAAGGTAAAGTAACTCCTCCAAAGTCACATGGCTAGTAAGTGCAGAAGCTGGGATTCTAACCTAGGTCTGATTTCAGAATCAACAGCCATTATGCTATATTGAAAAATGAAATTAAACAGCACATTAAAAGAACAATTCACCACAACACTAAATAGTTTTTATCACAGGAGTATAAAAACTGATTTGTATTAGGAAATCAGTTAAATAAACATAACATTAAAAATGTGCAATAGTTATGTAATTGTCTTTAAAAATGCTAAATAGGCATTCAATAGAATTCAATACCCATTTCTGATTTTAAGGAAAGAAAATCACTTAATCTTAGCAACAGGAAAATATTTTTTAAATTATCATTATTTAGAGATAATATGTTCACATACTTAGCACAATCAAGAAAATCAACCGCAGAACATCTATGGCGCATCCAGGTGAAAAGGGCTGTGGCTATTTTCAGTCCTTCAAATTTCCGCATCTCTCAAGAGATCTTCTAGGGCAATCACTCGGAATATTACTTACAACCATCTTACCAGGGGGAAATGTGTCTCTGGTTGCCACCTACAAAGCACCTCAGGGCCAAAGGCTCTTTACATTCTGGCAAAACTTGTCATTACTTCAAAAAGAAGTGCAGGAGGCTCAGACCACATCAGGGCAATCTCCCCGAGAGCTGGGTGCCAGGAATCTGACAGGCCCTTAGGCCGGGAGACAAACGGTAATCTTGTCTCCCACTCCTGCACCCAACGCATTCCTGAAAATGTGTGTAAAAGGTGAAAAGAAACTTAAAAACTAAAAGGCAGGTTCTGTTCCATGAGTGTGAAAGAATTCTGGTGTTTTATACACGCTCTTAGTGGAAGTAAAGTGTGAAATGTAGTAAGTGGTCTTACAGCATCATGCACAAAACAGAAATCTACTGGGCCACGACTTTTGACAAAGTCACCCCCCACGCAGCCCACTGCCCCGCAGCCTACACCACTGCCAGCCCCAGGGGGCCCTGGCAGTCCCACCTGGCCTGACCAAGGTAACTGCTACCTTGATTTCACAGTAATCCCCTTTCATAAAAAATAGCTTTTTATCACCTAAACCCAGTACATCAGCTGGCCTGCTTTTGGACTTCATAAATAAAATTAAACACTTTTTTTTCTTTGGCAACTGGCTTCTTTTGCTCAACATTACTTTGTGAGAGTTCACAATGTTTTGTTCACTGAAAATACAGTTTATTCACTGAAATTATGCTAAAGAATTCCATTGTATAAATATAGCATAATTTATTTATCCATTTTATATGAGTTGTTTCCAGTTTTGGGCTATTAAAAATACTATTGCTATGAATATTCTTGATGCATATTTGCCCAGTTTTGTGTTCCATATAGGGAGATTCGTCCAGCTGTAAGGAGTGTCTATATCCAACCCTGTAGACAATACTGAATGATTATCCACATTATTCCAAACTAGTTGTATCAATTCATAGTCCTACTATGTATAGGTGAACTCCTACTGCTGTTCCTGCTTTGCTATGTGGTACCGTCACCTTATAAAATGTCAACTCTGTTGGTAAGTATGTAGAGTATCTTACATTTGTTTTAATTTGCATTTTATTCATTACTAAGTTGAACACCTTTTCACAAGTTTATTGGCATTTAGAATTCTCTTTTGTGAAGTGCCTGTACAAGTCTCTGTCTCATTTTCCAGCGGACTGTTGCTTTCTTATATCTTTGCAGGAATTCTTTATATTATGGATGTGAGCCCTTTGTCTGTTTAAATGTACTGCAGATGTCTTCTTCCACTCTGTGGTTTGCCTTCTTAATCTTTTAGTGGTGTGTTTTGATGATCAGTCTTTTACTTTGCTATTAATGCTATTTATGTCCTATTTAAGAATCCTTTCCTTATCTGTAGGTCTTGAAAATATTCCCCTATATTGTCTTCTAGATATTTTATGGTTTTTCCTCCCCACGTTTGGATCCACAATCTGCAGGAATTATAGGTCAAGATGTGGCACAAGGTTGAGGGTTCTTTTTCATATGAATACCCAATTTTGCCAGTACCTTTTATTGAAAAGTCAATCCTTTCCTCATCGTTCTAAGTGCTACCTATTTCTGCCCCTATTCTATTCTATTCTATTCTATTCTATTCTATTCTACTCATCTGTTTGCCTGTCCTAATACCTATATCACATGGTCTTAATTACTGTGCCTTTAAAATATATCTGGATTTCCTGTATGGCAAGAATTTTCTTGGCTATTATTGGTCCTCTGCATTTCCATATACATTTTGCTATCAGCTTGTCAACTTCCACACACATAATATACACATAAACTTAATGGGATTTTGGCTGGGACTGCTTGGGATTTATATCTGGGGAGAACTGGCATCATTATAGTAATGAATTTTTCTACCCCTGTACATGGTATAAACCCCAATTAATGTTTTATAGTTTTTGTTTTTTTTTCCTTGCATAGAGGTCCTACAAAAATATGAAAGAATTTATTACTAGATATTTGATATTTTGTTGCCAGTATAAATAGTGACTTTAAATCAGTTTTCAATTTCTGTTTATTACTGGCATATAGAAATACCATAGAAATTTGCATCTCGAACTTGAGTTCACCAAGCTTGCTGAATCGGCTAATTCTAATAGTTTCTATAGAGTCTTTTGTACTTTTAATATAAAATCATATCACCTATGAATAATGGCAGTTTTATTTTTTCCTTATCTTTTACTTTTCATTCTTCCTTATAATATTGCCTAAGACATTAGGTACAATGTTAAACAGAAGCATTAACAGCAGACACCCTTATAAAATTCCTGATCTCAAAAGGAAAGTTTTCAAAAATTTCATTAGTAAGTACATGTTTGCTATAAGTTATTCTAAAGCAAGCTATTATTAGAGTAAGAAAATTCCCTTGCATTTCTAGCTTGCTAAGAGTTTTGATGATGCATGGATGCTAAATTTCATTAAATGTTTTTTCTTCATCTACTGAGATGATTTTTCTCCTTTTTTTCTGTTAATCTGGTAAATTTACGTTGATTTTTAATGTCATTCCAACTCCGAATTCCTCTGCTAGCTATAGGACTGTCAGATTTTCTATTTCTTCTTTGGTCAGACTTTTTAGGAATTTGTCCATTTCCTCGAAAATTTATTAGCACAGACTATCAATAACATTCTCTTAAGTTTTGTAACCCAGGACAAGTTACCTAATACTCAGTTCCTTGAGGTGAACTGAAAGAGATGCAATGGTACTTGAAGATGAAATTCTGTCAATACCACTTGATTCAGCTTGCTCAGGCTTCCAAACAGCACTTACCATGTCATATTCATAAAACAGTGCCTTGGTGGACCCCTTATGTGTCTGTCCACTATCCCTTCCCACCTTGTTTTAGCCACCTTCCTTGCTGACTAGCAGTGAATGTGAAACAGGGAGAGTCCTCCCTACTTGGGCTCCAGGTTATCCCTCTGAGCTCTGACAGAGCACTAAGCTTGATGATATTTCTCTACCACACCTAGCGTGCTGCTTGGAAGCTGTTCTGTCCTCCAGAAAAGACCATGTTCGTTTAACCCATCCCCATGGAGGCAGACCTTTTGTGGATGAGACCTTTTCATCAGGTCGTTTCAACTGACATATGACCCTGCCCATTCAAGGTGGGCCATAATTCTTTACTTGGAGTCCTTTATAAGAGGATAAAAGACAGAAAAGTTGAGAGAGCTGGGAGAGAGAGAGAGAAAAATAACATGAAGATGGCAAGAGAGGACCCAGAGACAGTCAGAGAGAAAGCCACTGGAATCAGCTGAAAGCAAGGGAGCCTAGGAGCGAAGGACCAGTAGGTGCTGGCCATGTGTGTTCCCATAGACAGAGGGACCCTGGATGCCAGCAGCCTTTCTTCAGAGAAGATATCTTCCTCTTGATGCCTTAATTTGGACATTTTCATGGCCTTAGAACTATAAATTTGTAAACTAATAATCCCCATGTGAAAACCAATCCATTTCTGGCATATTGCATTCTGGCAGCTTTACCAAACTGAAAACACCTGGCCACAATGCAAAAGAAATTTTTTCCCCAGAAACTGGAATTGTTAGAAAAAAATTAACAAAAGCTCCTGAATTTTTAACATACCTTATTAAAGCAGTATACATGTTTTCAAAAACAGATGTTATTGCTTTTATTATCCTCAATTCAACATAAGCTTAAATTATTTTTAGATGTAGTTACGAATTTTTCCAACAAGGTTTACATTACAGAGCTGTTTCCAAAATGAACTGACTTATTAAAATTACTTTAATGCTATGTTAGGAGCACATTTCTAGAAAACCAATTTCTCTTATTACATAGTTTTTTTTTCCTCCTGATATTAAAAAGTGCCCACAATGAAAACAATAATTTAAAAATTAAAAAAAGACTACATAAAGACACAAATATGCATTTCAAAATCAATTTTAGATTAAATGGGGATATGTTACTAAAATATATTTCTAAGTACCAAAAAGCATGATGTTTAAAGAGGAGTCCATAAGCTGACAGATGTAAGGTTACTGAAGGTGGGTTTTAATTTGGTAGTCAGGATAGTGAAAAGGGAGAAAATTTAGTTCAAAGACACACAATATATATATTTTTTCAATAAATGTTTTTAAAACCCTCTGAGAATAATTAGTTATTATTTTAAAATACATTATGTGTCTGTTTACATGATTAGCATTATTCTCTGGCTAGCATTGAAACCTTCAGATATTCCAAGAAAACAGGGACAAAAGTAAAGGAGATGGACGGCACCATTTTGTACCACTTATCATTACGACTAGAAGAATACTTAAAGATGGAAAAAGCCACAAGCACATCACTATATGAAACTAAAGAACAGAAATGAGGATATTTCTAAATCTGGCAGGAATTTGTACAAAATCCCACATGGCTGGTACTGCATCAGCAAATATCCTTACTCTACTATAGTTATCATCATCATTAGTAGTAGTAGTAGTAGTAATATCACTGTTAGTAGTACACATTGTACTGGATTAAGCAGAATAATAAGTTAATTAAGTTCAGTACAGCGAATGGCATTTGGTGTTTAGTATTTAGTATATAATTATGTTATAATTATTTTAGCTATGATTATTATGGTCCCAGAACATTTAAAAATAAAAGGAAGGAGGGCTATTAGAGGGCAATCCACCAAAGAAGAAAAACAAATTGCCAATAAACACATTAAAAAATGTTTCAACACAACTACTAAGCACAGAAATGTAAATTAACAATGAACACTTTTTACTCTCCTCCCAAATCAAAATATTTTTTTAAATGACAATATGAAGGGTTGGCAATGGTTCTAGAAAAGAGGCACTTTCAAGTATTTATTTTGCTAGCCACAGTATAAATTATCTTTCTTGAAGATAATAAGTAACATAAATCTTCAAAATATGCATACCCTTTGATATGCGATAATACTTCCAGGAGCTCATCTTAACCAAACAATCAAAGCTGTATGTATACCTGAGCATGCACAGAACAGACTGGAGATTTATAAACCCAAATGTAAGACTGTTATCTCTGCATGGTGACTGATTCTTATTTTTCTCTATTTTCCTAATCACTGCCATAATCATACATTATTTTTTGAATAAAAGAAAAATGTTATTTACAAAATGTGATTTGTAATGCCCATTTTACAACGCTTACATTTCATCTTCTTAGGGAATTATAGTATTTCCAGAAAGTTAACATTGTAGAGGACCATCTCGATAAGAAGTCTCTCCTAATCACAGCCTCAATTTATAAAATATGATTTTGTTTGGTTGTCCTGATATATTGTATGTTTATGTATATGCTCAGAGTAAAATACATATATATATATATTATGACAAGCTAAAAATGCAAAATTATTCAAGTATAGGAATTTAAATGCCATTTGTCATAGATTTAAAAATTAAATCTATGATCGATCCAGTAACAGTTCACATCTGAGTTGAGAGTATTTCATTCTTCTCCAAAAATAAACCACAGTCTGAGATCAACTGGTTTAGAAAACACTAACACATCCCATGGGTTTTTCACCTAACCTTTCTTTTAAGTCATCCAAGCATCGCTGAAGGTGGACTTCCCCTGCTGTGACTAAAACATGCTCTCCTGTTTCTTGAATTAAAATCTGGACGCAGGGATCTGCTTGGTTTAAGAGCTTCATTCCTCTGACGAGCTGGGGCATTTCACCTAGGTTAATGAAATGAAATACTGATAAAATATGATAAAAGGACTAAGACAATCTTAAGACAATGCCTATGGCCATCAAAGGGGAAAATGTAATGAAATAAACTTTAAAAATAATGAGTCATTTTTATCTTCCAAAAAATGCAGACATGTGCCAAAAAACTATCTTCGAGTAATTTATTTGTACAGACAGGTAACATAAGGTACTTGCAAGTCTAACATCAAGACTCGCAAAGCTGATTTATATCACCTCTTCAGATATTCAGCAGATGGAAAGGGATTCACCTAAATGTTGTCTAAATATACACACGTACATTTACCTAGAAATGTTAAAGAACATATTCCCCAACTATATCCAAAAAAATCAACAAATAAGCAAAAGAAACATTTACTATGATATTCAGTGAATAGAAACCACAGAGTCATATTGGAAATAGACTTTTGTGAAACTGCTTGTTACAACTTTGAGTTTTAGAGTACAGCTGTCCTTGAGCTTAGAGCTATAACATACTATGTAGTAATTTTACCCAGAGAGCTTTCAGCACCTTTTGCATTCCATTCTCCTTTTGCTTTTGGGACATAGTTGATTTTTCCTTACGGTTAGTTCATGGGAGTTAAGCTTATGGATGGGGAATCTGATCTACACCTTGGGGTTAGCTGCTTTTTTTACCCTTTTCCACATACTCAGCTGCTACTGTTCATTCAAGGCAAGCCTGAGGACATCTCGTGTACTGCTTTAGCAGAGACTTTGGCTCTGAAGGCATTTTTACACAGTCTAGTTTTACTTCTACATTTGCGTAAAGGACTCAGCTATTCCTCAAATGCCTGGTTTTTCATATGACAAAATCACAGGAGCTGTCTGTATGGCAGTGGTCTTCCATGTGGGTTGCAAAAGTTGATTAATTTGGGTGCAGGAAGAAAATATTAGAACTTCCATATCTATTTTTTTTTCAGATAAGAATGAGAAATAAAGCTAATAACAACATATCACAGTGTAAACAGTATGTCAGACAAGCAGTTTACAGATATGGATTCACTAACTTCTTAACTCCAAGGCAGTATTACTGCTCTCAGTTCAAAGATGAGTCAACAGCTATGAAGAAGCCATGTTCAGGATGTCAAAGCTACTAAGCAGTAGGATCTGGTTTTGAAGCCTGGCAACCAGCCTGGAGCCCATTCTGCATCAACGGGTGTCAGCAGCCTTGAATGTGATGTGGTCATGAGCCACGGGTGGGATGCATGGACTCCTCCGGGAAGACAGAGACAGGATTCTACTAAATGCAGGGGCTAAAAGAGGCACCCTTATTTCTTAGTTTGTGCTCAGTAATTTCAGTTTTCCTTAGTCTAGTTAAGTGAATTCAGAGATATTATCTAGTATTAATGAACTTAAACTTCACAGAATTCGAAATTTGTCTTAAAAGGATTCCTGCAGTGACACAAACGTTCTAAAAACTGATCACAGTGATGATTACACAACTATGTGACGATACTGTGAGCCACTAATTGTACACCATGTATGGAATGTATGTGTGTGAAGAGTTATCAATAAAAATATTAAAAATGTAAAAAAAGGATTCCTGCAGAGACCATAGACTGAAGATAAACTGAAGATAAAATAGCAAAGAAGCGGGTGGTGCAACGGTAGCTCAGTGGCAGAGTTCTTGCCTGCCATGCCGGAGACCTGGGTTCGATTCCTGGAGCCTGCCCATGCAAAAACCCAAAAATAGCAAAGAAGCCATTTTTCAAAGTAAGTTTGAAACATGGAGATAAGATTCTGAAAAAAATTAAAAAAAGATTTTGAAATTAGATGTTTGAAAATGTTTGCTGCTAACCATTCTGTTGCCAAAAACAAAACCAACAGCTCATCTATAAAACCTCTTAAACTGTGGAAGCTGATTTGCCTAACCTGGTTAAAAACTTCCAAATGAATAATTTGTTAAAGATAAATAAAAAAATCAACATGTTCTAATTAGTACAAAAAAATCTCGATGACATCAGTAATTACAAATGTTCACTATCTGCATTTCACTAAAATCTTTGTACAATTGGTAAATGGCATTCTAAAATGGACATTACGATTTAATAAAGGCAGCCAGTGATGCATTTCTTTCAGTGATGACAACTATTAAAATCAAGTGTTGTAATAAATGGAACCTAGAAGCAAACTTTTGAATAACTATGTCCCTGTACTAGGACCTACGCACAGGACTGTCAGGTAAGCAGAGGTGACCCTGCCTCTACTGTCAAGAATACAGTTTTCCTGGAGAGCAAAAGTACCTCAACATGCCTGGTTCCTAGGACAAAGGCAGGTTCCCTTTGGAGAGCTGGCAGTCTGTGTAGCTACATAGCTGGGAAAATAACTTTCATTAAATGCATACATGAAAATTCACAGTACACTGCTGAAACAAGTCACGAGGAATCATGCGTTAAATGCATGCATTAAAAAGTGTAATGAACGTCACAAGCTTTTACAAACAAGGTCATCTTACTTGGGTGTTTTGGTTCCACAGCAACCCTGACAATAGGGGTGGCCTCAAAGTTGAGTGGTATAAATGGCGGGCAGGACGGCAGGCTACACAGTGTTGCGGATTTCAGCACAAAATCTTGTAGGCCTCCTATTCCTGCAGGGAAAAGGATCCACGGGGTCAATAACGGTGATAAACTCTGAACTGACATTAGAAAAATAACAGCAACAACCCAGTATATATGTTACGGTACCAAACACTTCCAATATATTTCAAGTGACTTGCATTGTGTTCTTTGTTCAGCTGGATATCATTTAATTGCTGTCAAAATACAGAAATTCTGCTGGATTTTGTTTTTCCAACATACAAATCCTGCTGCATCAGACTGGACAAATCTATACCTATTTTTGACCACAGAACTTAATCATTTCCAGGTATGTCTGTCTGGAAACACTTAATTCTAATGATAAATCTTAGGTCTTTTTAATATATTTTGATGAAGATCAGTCTATTGAAATAATCTTTTTTGCAAAATTTACTTGCAGACAGGTAAAGAGAATTTAGAGCCCTAAAGTGTGATGTTTCTTATGAATACTTGATCCTAAGCCTCCTTCCACTAACCAAAGTTTAGAAGAGAAACCCATTCCCCACCACTATCCCAACCTCACTTTAGGATCCTGGCTGATGGCTGCATGAGACTTCAGCTTTGAGCACACAGGACAGAAAGAATGTCCTAGAAGTAGAGACGAAGGGGCACAGTGAACCTCACATCCAGTGTATGGATACACTAGATTTTAGAATACATTAAGAAAAACAAACACACTTGTACTTTGGGGTCAAGGTAGAGGAAGGAGGAGGGCATGGGAGGGGAATTTAGCTGCTTTAGGGGAGAGTGACACAGAAGAGGCAGGATAAGATCAGCATCCTGCTTCTGTATCTTGGGCTTAGAAAGCAGGCAAACATCTTTGCTCCCTTCAATCGATACACCAACGTACGAGTACAGGGAGATGGGTTGCTACAATATCAAACATCCAGCCTGGCGGAGGAGAACTGAAGCAGAGGCTTCCAGCACAGGAACTTAGAAGACGACTCAGAGGTTTCTTTTAGTCTAGCTACATGATGTGGCAAGCCTCCTCTAATATTCACATTTGAATGCATCCAGAACTGCATCCCCTACATTGTTTTTCTAAGCTCTCCCCAATGTTTCCCTTCAAAAAGAATTCAAGCAACAAACAATATTACGGAGAGCATCTTCCTGACGTGAGACTGAAAACACTGTGTGAGGCCTTCTGCTGAGATTTCTCTTCCTAACAACTCTCTCCTGCACAGGCTGAATGCATCCCCTACATTAAGGGAAAGCCCCAACTGTTAACAAAAAAAACACTCCTTCCATCAGACCACCAATGTCTTCCCCACCTCCGCACACTGTTTCTAGTTCAGTTCTCCAAAGGTCCACAGAAAATGTGCTGCTTCCACTTTTGTAAACTGCCCTTTGGAGTTTGAAGGCAATGGTTAGATCCTTTTAATAACCCTTTTCAGCCTCACACTAAATATCATTAGCTCCTTTAACTGTTCAGCTCATGACATGGTTTCCAGACTTTTCGTGTGCATGGGTGAAGTTTCCTGGGTGCTAGATTCAGTCAAACTTTAAATCTCTTGTTATCATATCTCTTGTTTCAACACACAGAGAGATCTACACCTGGCCACAGCTCCCTATTCATGTCCCCAACTGGTATCATGCCGTGAAAGATCTGCCATGCTTTCAGGACCTGCCAAAGTTTCCCCCAAGTCTACTTCCAAATTAGAAATAACATCTCCCTCGAGGCCTGGAGTTTAGGGAAACCCCACAGTAAATATTCCCTTTCAAACTCCATCCATCCTGCTTCTGACCTCTGACCAGCATGCATTTCCTTCCTGCACACGCAGCACATGGTTTCAACGGAAGGTAAATGCTGCTCTTTCCTCTGTATCACCAGAGACGCTAGCTGCAGATGGTCAGTATATTCTGAACACTGCCTCTTTGAACTTCTGGTTTATATTCTGTTGGTCAAATTGCCAAATCTATTCTTGCTATTTAGATATACCTAGATTTGTTAACATGACTATACCTCACCTAAAAACAGAAAGGGATAAAAGGTCAATACCACAGTATTCCTATTCATGATAAAGATTTATGGAATAAACAATGCTTGCTCCAAAAAAAAAAAAGTAAACAATTCACTATCTGTACTGCAGGCTATCATCTTTATTTTTAAGTATAATTTTAAAATCTAGGAACAGGGATAATCACAATAAAATGAATTTTAAACTCTCTTGAAAAATTCTTGATACACTATCAAATAATTATTAGACATACAACTTGTTATTTACACAAAAAGTTTAAAACAACCTTCATATTTTAAAAATGATACTGAGTACAAATGTGAAAAAGAACAGTACACCTATAATCACACCAGTCTAATACTGTCACTATTTTCATTTTTGTTTCATTTCTTCTTCTCTATCGGTATGCTTTATACTGTTATGATGCACATAGAATTTTGATCATTTTTTCTACTTAAATCATGTGATTTTCACTTCAATTATTTTAGTCAACGTTTTAGGAAGGGAGAACAATCCCTTCACTAAAGTACACTCGCAGAGCGGATTTATCTTGGACTGGGGGATGAGAGGCACACCTCTCCTGGGTGGTTCAGAAAAATAAATCAGTGTGGCATTGATTTGTTTTTAGTTACCAAATTTAATTTATTGTGAAATTTCAAAAGATTAAAGAGAGTGCAAGATTTTATTTTTATGTTTATTAAAAAGGGGCATATGACTTTAAGAAAAGAACAGGTGTAGAAATATGGAGTGACAGCAATTTACTGGAAACCAAGAATTCTAGCTTATTTTTAGACAAACATGGGTTTGTCTGACTGAAGATAAATGATGGAAGTCCTCTCCGAGAAAAATGAACACATGAACTTTACCTGTAGGCTGGGGTGACAAAAACATCATCACCTACACACAGAGTTCCCCAACTGGTACACAGGCCCTGCTAGGCCTGACACTGTTCCCTTCAAATTCTTCTTAATCAAAATCAGTATTTTGCAACACTCTGGGGTCAAATGTTTTTCTAAGCTCTCCCCAATGTTTCCCTTCAAAAAGAATTCAAGCAACAAACAATATTACGGAGAGCATCTTCCTGACGTGAGACTGAAAACACTGTGTGAGGCCTTCTGCTGAGATTTCTCTTCCTAACAACTCTCTCTTGCACAGGCTGAATCAATGGAGACGAGGTCACACAGGAGGGAAGAAGACGGTAAGGCCCCTACTGAATTCTGAGGCTGCAGCCTGCGGATGAGCGACTAGCTGTCTGGACAAAGAGCAGCATTACTATCTTCAGGAAAGTTTGCATTTGCAAAGTGCTCTTTCATTGCTGGTATAAAAAAATGACTGGAATTTTAAAAAATGTTACAAAATGTTTCCTGACCATCAAAGTTTTATTTCACACAGACTTGAAGACACTACAACAACCATGATCGGCCTGTTCCTCTTCATTTGTTTAAACGGTGGCACTAAAATACAACCTATGCCAGCTACGCACAGCCAAATCAGGCCCGTAAGAACAATGAACACAACTTTGGGAGTGACAGAACTGCTAGGTTTGGAAGACACATGCTGCTACTCTAGTCCCTTCCGTCTTCGGACACCAAGGATTCCTATTTCCTGACTGCAATGTTATGCCCTGGCTCTGAATCTTTCATCAAAACTCAGATAATGTTCCCTTTGACTCAACCATAAAAAGCATGAGGAAACCCAGGCACTCTGTAACTCTTGTCATGGAGGCAGGGGGGCGCATATACATAACACGAGCCTTCTCCAAAAAGGCCTGATCAGCATCTCCAAAGCGGGCTGGGGTTGCTCAGCCAAGGGGTTTGGGTTTGATGCCTGACTGTCCATCGTGGAATAAGCAAGTCTATCACATCGACTGCATTGTAGCTTCTTGGTGTTACAGGAGCTCCCAGGGAAAATCCTGCAATAATGGTATCACCATATAATTTCTTTTTTCTTCTCCTAGGAAAAGATGGAGCTAATAACTAGTTACTAGTAACTTGGCAAGTTATGCCAAGATTTGGTGGCTCTTTTCTCAGAAGACAGATGATGGTAAATGAGGGAAAAAAAGTGACAACTGAAGAACTAAAAACTTTTTCTTTTTTTAGAGATTGATAATAATTTCCCTTTTTATTTTGCTTCTGCTTTTTCTTGGTAGTGTCTTCTTGAGCATTTTAAATTTGGTGTCTAAGCTTCAAAGCTTAGAAAGTGGTGCTCACAAAGCATTGATATATAGTTAACTCAACTTTCGGTATTTTTCAAAGATTTTAGCTCTGAGGGCAGGGACACTCGACAGTATACTTCATCACGCAGTGTCTTCAGTAAGTGAATGAATACCACACAGTTCCTGCGCTCACAAAGGTTAAAATTTGGTGCGGTCAAAGGAAGGTAACAGGCAACTACAATACAGTGTCACACGTTATAATGTGAAAAGTCCATAGTTTGTGGGAAATCTGGAGGTTGAAGTTATAGGCCTATTGGAGAAAACAGGTGCAGTGTGGAGCCAAAGTACTACTGAAAAAAACACGTCCATCCTATTCTTTGCACTTCCATGGGATCTTCCAACTGCCACCTTTTCATGCATATTGCTATGCTTGATTTCAAGTCAGAGGGACTTGAGTTGAATTTTTCATCTCTGACTTTATGCCAGCTATCTAACCTCTCCGAATTTGTTTCCACATTGTGCTGGTTTGAAAGGAAGTATGCCTTACCCCTCGCTTTCATTTATCACTAGCATTTCAAACTAAATTTATTTTAACATTTGTTCCCCCTATTATTTATTTTTATTCCATATGTATGGAATAAAGGCGTATGGTATGTATAATCTTTTTTTGTTATCATTTTCTTTTTCTGTTGTCTTTTTCTTTTTCTAAATCGATGCAAATGTTCTAAGAAATGATGAATATGCAACTATGTGATGATACTGAGAATTGCTGATTGTGTATGTAGAATGGAGTGATATGTTAATATTTTTGTTTGTTGTTAATTTTTTTAATTAATAAAAAAAAGTATATGAAAGGAAGTATGCCCCCTAGAAAATCCATGTTTTAATCAAAATATCATTTCATAAAGGTAGAATGGTCTCTGTTCAATATGTATGCTTGAAACTGTGATTGGATCATCTCCCTGGATGATGTGATTTAGTCAAGAATGGTTGTTAAACTGGATTAGGGGATGACATGACTCCACCCATGTCTTGATTGGTTTACTGCAGTCCTATAAAAGAGGAAATATTTTGAAGAATGAGGGATTCACAGAGAGCAACACTACGAAGCAGAGAGTCCACCAGCCAGCAACCTTTGGTGATGAAGAACGAAAACGCCTCCCGGGGAGCTTCATGAAACCAGAAGCCAGGAGAGAAAGCTGGCAGATGATGCTGTGTTCGCCATGTGCCCTTCCAGATAAGAGAGAAGCCCTGACTGTGTTCACCATGTGCCCTTCCACTTGAGAGGGAAACCCTGAACTTCACTGGCCTTCTAGAACCAAGGTATCTTTCCCTGGATGGATGCTTTTGACTGGACATTTCTATAGACTTGTTTTAATTGGACATTTTCTCGGCCTTAGAACTGTAAACTAGCAACTCATTAAATTCCCCTTGTTAAAAGTCATTCCATTTCTGATATATTGCATTCCAGCAGCTAGCAAACTGGAACACACATCCATAACATGCAAAGAATACAAGGGGTATCTCAGGGTTACTGTGAGCATTAAGATAACGAGATGAAGTGTTGCAGTACTAGGCAGAGAAGGTGGTGGTGGTTATAATGGTCATGATAGCAGTAGCAGCAGCAGTAGTAGTATTTATCTTATTATTAGATTTGTTAAACAATTTAGAATATATTTTGGTGTATGATATAAACTGTGAATTTGCTCTTGTATATATAGAACTAGGTAACTGTAAGGAAGGCGGTAGTAATTTCTTTATGAGGCACACATTCATGCCCATAATTAGATCCATTTATAAGCATTATAACCTGTCCCACTGACTTTTTTTTTTTTTTTGGCATGGGGAGACACTGAGATTCGAACCCGGGTCTCCAGCATGGCAGGTGAGAACTCTGTCTGCTGAGCCACCGTGGCCTGCCCTGTCCCACTGACTTTTTTAGTTTCCCAGCTGCTGAAATAAATGCCATTCAGTGGGTTGGCTTAACAAAAAGAATTTACTGGTTCAAGGTCTCAGAGGCCTGCTTCCTGCTGGGGTTGGGATCTTCTGTGTGGACGTCAGGCTTTGGGGTTCCTGGCTTTTCTGTCACATGGCCCCATCTGCTCTTCTCGTCCAGGATTTGACTTCCGCTTCTGGCTGTTCCCTGTGCCTTCTCTCTCTGTAACAAGCCTCCAGTAACAGGACTACGACCTGTCCTGAGTTAGCTGGGTCACACCGTGAATGATGTAACCTCTCCAAAGGTTCTATTTACAATGGGTTCACATCCACAGGAATGGACTAAGATTAAGAACATGTTTGCTGAGATACTTAACTCCAAGCCATCATATTGACCTACATTTATATTTTAATAGTAACACATGGTTTTATGTGATTCTTCAAGATGTGCTTCGTTGCAATCCAACTGACTTAAATAAATGAAGGGAAACATATAAAGTTTATCTTGTCAGAAGTATAAAACACCTACTACAGCTTCAAACAATGCTGGAAATTTGTTTTAACAAAACAAGAGAGATATGGCTTTATGTGACCAGGAAATCATAAGCAGATTCCATCTACCTTTAAACCCAAAATATTTCCAATAAAAAACAGGAAGCAGAATCATTTCCGGTTGAAATGGCAACTTCAGCACAGGTACACAAAATATTCTGATTGAAATGGTCAAAGATTAAATATAAAACTAAGGAAAGCTGGAATGAGTAGAAGAAACTAGAAAAGGGCACCTCAAACCTTGAATCCTGTTAGCTGCGGATCAGACTAAAGAAAAATATCAAGGGTCAGCTCAAAATTCTGTTTTTGAGAAAGCAGTGTGCCTTCAGGGAATAGAAAAAAGCATAGACAGTGTAGTAATGTTAGTGTGTTGCAAATACAGACCCATGAAAAAGAAAATAGAGCCCAACACATACGTGGGAACACAGAAAATGACGGCACGGCAACAGTGGTACAAAGGAGATAAGATTCAGTAAACGGCACGAACAATTAATGAATGAAACAGAAAATATAATAATGTAACTACCTCTTTATCATATATTATTTATAAAAATAAGTTTCATATGGATCAAAGACCTAAATGTATAACAAAAAAGTGCAAACTATAAGATGATATCATTAAACTAAAGACAGATAAATCTGACTATATTATTAAAAAATTTACAAATCAAAAGACAGCATAAGCAAAGTTTATGCACAGAAGGAGCAACAGATAGGAAATTAGGCAAAGTACATAAGCAGTTTAAAGAAAAGACTCTGAAAAAAAATTAGTTCTATCAGAAAACATAAAAATTAATACTACCAAAAATAAAAGAAATGCAAATCAAAACACAGATACTACTTCACACCAGTACAACTGATGTAGGTTTGAAAAAAACATATGTTGACAAATATGTGCAAGAAAAAGCAGGTCTTGTATATTATAGTGGGAACAAAAATTGTTACAAATATCTGGGAGAACAATTCTGCGATCAGTAAAGTATGTCCAGACTCCCACACACTGATCTGATTTCTAGCTGCAGACCAGGGCAGTGATGAAAACAGGTGGTACAACACCCTTTGAGGTAATTCGTTAACTGGTGGGGGCATTTTTAGTGCCCACATGAATATTTATACCCATTTATAGAGCTTTATATTTTTATTTTTTATATTTATATTTATATTTAGAGAATATATTGATATTTAGAGAAAAATCCTTTTCAGAGCCGGACCCCGTTTCTCAGGTTTGCCAATCAAGAGCTTAAGTTGGCACGTTGCTCTGTGTATCTCCAAGTCCTATGTGCCTCCTCCTTTCTTTCAGGGCCCAGAACTTTTCAAATCCCCAAAAAACCTCTGTTATTTCTTTTTCTTTTCCTGTCAGCCCTGCCCCCTCCACACCTAGACAAAAACCAACAACTTCCGCTTTTACTTGGGGTTCAGCTGAGCTGGGGGTCTATTTTCAGTAGTCAGAATTTGTTAATTAATTCCGCAATTGGAGCTTGGTTGCTCAGCCCCTGTTGCTAGTGAAGTCCTGTGGGGAGCAGCCTGTGGGGGAGGGGCACCTGCCACCGCGGCTCACGGTTCTGGGGGTGCAGAGGTCCAGCTGGTCCAGACTGGTGTACACTGTGTGTCCGGTCACTGTTGTGGCCCCTGCAGTTGTTCTGTCCTGTTCCTGCTATTTAGCAGCTGCTCTGCAGGATGAATTAAATCCCACACCTCGCCAAGCCGCCATCTTGGCCCCTCCCTCGGCACTTGAGATTTTTGAAACTACTGCCATGTGTCTGTATCTTGATGCGGCACAACGATTATGGTACAGATACAGCTTACTGGATATTAGAATTTACTGAAGAAATGGAATTCCTAAGGGGGAAAAGTAACAATGCTAGAATGTTAAGTGCTTTTTATACGAACACAGGCCATTTCAATTTAAGCCAACACCTTTTCCAGTGCATGCGTTACTTCCCCATGAGAAGCAACTTTCAATGCAGTTTTGTTATTGTGGGCTGAAAAAAACACTTAAAAAAGCCTTCACATTTACCTTCCTACTTCACAGATCAATGACATGAGCATTTCAGGTTATATTTTTGATATTAATACCACTGTAAACTGAATGCTAATGAGGTTTTGCACTACAGTAGCCACGGGTTTGATTTAATAATGTCATGGTCATATGGGTTGGTTGGCACTGGGATTATGAAGCAAGCAAAGATGTCAACATCCTGTTTATAGTTTCCCATGAAATGGGTTGGCTTTCAACAATGGGATTTTATTAGCTTACAGTTCTGAGGCTGAGAAAAATGTTCAAATCGAGGCCTCATCAAGGAGCTACTTTCTTCCTGCAGACCAGCTGCCAGCGAGCGCTGGCTCCTCTGCCACACAGCAAGGCACATGGTGGCATCTGCTGGCCTCTCTCTTCTCTTCCGGGTTTCCTGGTTTTCAGCTTCTTGCTTCTATGGCTTTTTCTCTCTATGTCTGATTTTCATCATTTCATGAAGGATTCCAGTAAGAGGGTGAAGACAGAACCTGGGCCACGCCTTAACTGAAGTAACCTTATCAAAAGATCCTACTTGCAATAGGTTCACATCCACAGGAATGGATTAGATTTAAGAACGTGCTTTTCTGGGGTATATACAGTTTGAAAACACCACACACACCTTTATAAAGAAGGAAGGAATCTGTACTGGAGGGTTAGATTAATGAAGACTCAGTTTAAAACAGAAGTGAAAATAACTAAAGACTAGGATCCAGAACTGATACAACCATTCTCAGTAGTAACCGGTTTGTAAAATGACAGCCTCAATACATTTCTAAAGAGTAGCAGTTTTCATAACTAAATTAGAACATCCTAAATACCTAAAAATAAAGGCTGGCAACCAAATATGGCATACTAGCCAATAAAATATTATGCAGCCACTAGTGACCTGAATTGTGAAGAGTACTTAGAAATATAAAAGCAGAACATAATATTCTATATAAATATAATTACATAAGCAAAAACAAGAAAAATAATTAAAATGTGAGAAATGTAATAGTGTTAGGGCTGAAATGATAAGATTATCATTTTTAACATAAAAAGTTATTAACATAAAAAGTTTTTTTTACAAACTACCTAAATGCTGGAGAAACTTTTGAGTTTTTAAAGAAATGACATTATAGGAATCATATGACCATAAACTATATAAACTGATTCATGACAAAAGTGACACTGCATTGCAATGAGGATTCACTATTACTTCTAGGTCAATTGGATATTCACACTGAGAGGAGAAAATCAATCTTGCCACACACCCTACCTCACTGCATTTACAAAAATCAATTTCGGATAGATTGAAGATTTAAATCTGATAAGTAAAACAAAAAAAGATTGCAGAAGAATAGCATAGAACATCTTCAGGACTGGAGTAAGTAAAGACTTCTTAAACAGAAAAGGCAATATTATGAGAACAGAAAGGTGTTAAAGAGTGGAAGAAAGATTGTAATATATACATCCAACAAAGAATTATCTATATGCATATTATACTTCAATAAAACATTTACTTAAAATTGTTATTTGACACAAATTACATGGGTACTTAGAGTGCTTCTGAGTCTTTTAGAAATGCCATTAATTGCAACTAATAAGAATAAACAACTGCAGAAGCTTTAAACCAGAATTGACAGCAAAAGAGAGACACTGGCTTAACAGAGGTTTTTTCTTCTTAGTTCTTCTTGCTCCACATCACATCCTCCAAGGACTAACAAACGTGTCTCTCACTGCAGTGCCCTTGTACTGAGTCTCCCGAATATGTCTGTTCTTGATCAAATCGCTTCCTGATTCAATAAGGGCAGCCAGACTCCTCCTGGACTGCATACTTCTGTCTACTCTCTGGTTGCTGATACACCAATTTATCTGGAGGTTGTTTTCCCTTTAAATATTCACTGGAAGATGCTCAAAAGATTACGAAAACTATTCTTTGGTTTTGGTCTGCTTTTATTTCACAGTAAAACAAAACAATCCCCAGCAAACACCACATACTTCTCTACCACTGCCTCAATTTATTTATAAAAAACAGTCTAACACATTACCCAAAGAATTTCCAAGTGTCTCTTTCCATTCTTCCCAGCTACCACTGCTGAAATTTAACCACCACTAGAGTACAATAACCTGCGCTCGTGTCATGAGAAATGTTCCCTTGGCTCTAAGAAAGCCAGAGAAAAACTGCTGTAAAAAGTAGGTCGGCAAAATATTCTGAGACTTATTTCAAGTTGGTGATTTCCACAATATGGACAAGGTGGCCTTGGTATCTGAATCTCTGGGCAAAGACTCCAGAAATACCGCGAGGAAAGACTGCCATTTCAAACTGATGCCAACCAGGAGAGCCACAGAAGGAAACGTTAACAGGAGTACTTTTTATTCTGCCAGGGTCACCTGGATGTGTCTTCTCTAAAACCACAGCTTACCTCTGATTTATTCTCAAACTTTATCCTGAGTGAAACCTGTTACAAACTAAAGAATTCCCCTGTAACAACCACAAATGCTGATGGAGCATCAGTGAAGAAGCCTTCTGAAAAGTTGTTTTTACAGTTCATTCACTTGTTCTCTTATTATTCAACAAATCTTTAATAAGGACTTGGTGTGCCCCAAACACACCTATGCACAGAAGAGGAGCAGAGATGGTGGGTAAGTTACCCTGCTTCAAAGGAGCACAAAGTTGAGACAAGGTAAAACTATAAAAAATAGTGTCGTAAGTAAAGCAGGCACTCAAGAAACGTCTGTCAAATTGATCTGGGGTGGGGAGGCTATTCTCTACCCTAAAGTCTATATTCTAGTGGGCAGGAAATTTTGTCTTTTGGTCACTGCTGTATTTCCAGCACTGGAACATGCCTGGCACATACGAAAACATTCACATCTTTCTTGAATGCAAATGAATCACTGAATGAAAGACATTATTACTTGATTGTAATTTTTATTCCTTGTACTACACATGAAATGCATATTTATATGAGACCTGAGTTTGCTAATAGGAATATAATCACAACAGTAAATAAAAGTCTTTCTGAAAAGGTACACTATTGCTGACAAATACAACCTACATAACTGGCAAAAAGTCTGCTTTGAATCCCTTGTAAATCCTACTAATTTTCTGTTTCTAGAATAAAATATAAATCTGCAAAAGAGCAGGAGGTACCTCATGGCTCACTCCCTCATGCCCTTAAATACTCTGCCTGTAATGGAGAGGCCTCTGGTCCTTTCTAAAACAGGACACTCTATCTCCTGAGCAAGCCCTAGCCTCCTATGCTGTTTTACTTTCCCCCACAGCCACTATATGAGCATCTGTAGGTACTGTTTATTTTCTGTCTCCCTTCATGTAAGGAAAGGTTCATGAAGGCAGAGGCTGCATTTAATCCCCAGAGCACCGCCTGGTATCTAACAGGCCCTCAATAGATATTTGTTGAATGAATGAATGAACCTCATTTCTTTAAAATGTTGATTACGATGAAGTAATAACTGATTAAACTGGCAAAGTAGCTACCACGGCATAAATACAATGATGGTCACTGCAGCATTGCTGGAAATAAGAAAAACAACAAGCATAACAACAAACTAATTATCCGTTTAGGGCAGGACTGGTTGAAAACACTGTGATGCAACCATAAAATTAATTCAGCCATGGAAAATAATAATGGTAAGTCTGAATGTAATAACATATTCTAAGATAAAGTAATAATGAAATATTCTAAGGTCCAACATGATTAAAAAAATGCAGTGTAGAGTGAAACATTAACGGTGAGATCTCTCCTCACTTTCCTTTTTAATGTAAGGAGATGATACCTGATATATCTTGGTATGCGTGGTTAGAAAGTATACATAACATATGGGTAAACAGAAGATATACATAGTATATGGGTAAATTTCCCTTTAACTGACTAGTTACCAGATAACTGAATAATATCAGATTTACTATTCTCAGTGACAACACAGAAAAGCACAATTAATCCCTCTATCTCTTATTCTCACTTGATAGTCACTTATTCACTCATTAAATACTTCTTGAACATCTACGGCATGACAAGTTCTCTGGTAAGCACTGAGAATCAAAAATGAATATGACATTGCCTCGATCCCTCAGCATCTTCCTTGCTTTCTTGTGGTACCCAAATCACATTCCCTGTCAGAGCAGTACCACCTTCAATTTAACTTTTTGAGACTACACAAAACTTAAATACTTGAAAGCTAGCTATCATGTCTTCCTCAATACTTCTGCTTTCATAAACCCCCCATAAAAACTTTCAATTCCCTCCATCCTCTATGCATAAACTTAACAGAGCAAAATATTGTACTCAGGTAAAAAAAAAAAAAAGTCAGTTGCACAGAAAAGTACATTTCTAGGCAGTTATAGTTATTTCTGTGAAAAAGGGTCTTCAGTTTGCGGTTGACAATAGGTTTGTTGTGTGCTAAGAGTCTAAGATAATGGCTAAACAGTTAACTGGAGTTCTAATCTTCTTTCATCAAGTACAGCGTCCCACACACAAAGTAACAGGCACCTACCAGTGTCCAGAATAGTACATCTGGAGTACTATTCCTACTCAGAAGGACAAAGTCAAACTTGAGTCCATCCAGCAGCGGAGAAGATGGCGAGTTGCCTGGAAACCATATTTTATAGGTATGAAGGACAAGGAGCCAAAATGTGGCATGAAGTCGGGTTTAATCACCAACCTCCCCACGAAGAGCCAGTCAGGCCGGGCAGACACTGCAGGCGAGTGAGCGGGCAGCCAACTATGCCAAGGTCGGAGCTGCTCTGGCACTGGTCGCTTTTAAAAGGCGTGGGGTAGAAAAACAACAACGAAGTTGGGAGGTGAAGAGGCTCACCCGCAGGAAAAAGAAGCTGGTGGTAAAGTCCACTTATTTCCAAGGTTCGTGTGGGGGATGACAAAACTAATGAGGACTTGTCCAGGGCATGTTACTACAGAAGCCCTCTGACTACATATTAACTTAGCAGCAAAAAGGTATCAATTTCTCAAATACAAGGGAAAAGAAGCTGATAATCATATTTACATTACAATTCTTTCTTTAATGCAAATTTGTTTTCTTTGGTTATTCAAATAAAGCAGTGTATATTCCAAGTTACATCTGCTTGTATTTTTATCAAGCACAGGGGACAAAAATAAATTTGACAGTGAAATCTGTTTCTTTAGCATGCTACTCTCTCACTCCCTTCCTTGGGAAGTTAACCTCACTATTTTTGGGGGAAATTCTACCTCCTTAGGAGGTGGTCTCACAATAGCACTTCAGGCATCGTTCGTTAGTAATAGTCACTGGCCCATCCGTGTTGCTCTCTGGAACCAGTCACCCCAGCAGTGCACGGACAGCAGTAGAGGCTAGCTGAGGAGAACAGGCTTGGTGGTGACACACGACTGAAGGAGCTGGAAGAAATGTAGTAACAACAAAGGTTCTAAGGATGGTCCAGCACAATTTACTCCGTAGCTCTGAGGAGCTGAATGCTTCACCATTTTGAATATCATCACTGGGTTTACAACAGGCCCTTGTGCTCTCCGTTTGTGAATAGGGTCAGCTGGCAGCTGGTTAAATTTCATAGGGAGTTAACTGGAGCCAACATTAAAACAAAACCAAGTGCTGGATTCCCTAAAAAGTGCAAAACCACTGGGAAGTCTGCCAAGAAGAATAATATCAGGTTATCTTGTGAGTCCAAGAGCAGCATACTGGAGCACAGCATATTCAGGGAGGGTTCACCTTGCTATGGTGGTTGGAGCTGGTCAACGACTCATCCCCTCAGTTTTGTTCTACTTTCTGTTTGCTTTCTGCTGTGGTACTCTAAGACGTCAAAGGTGGTGGAGTGCAGGCTACGACAGGGGCTAAGAAAAGTGACCCAGGAGTACTGCAGGTCCTAGGTAGGATGTGCAGGGATGTAACATGCCTTGATTTGATTCACCTAAGTCTTCATCACAAGAAAACTATGCATTGATTTTTATCCTCCCAATCTTATTAGCTATCATTATAATCAATGGTTAATAATCATTTTTAATCTAAATATTTCATTGTTTCAAATACTGGTAGGAGAGTCATCATGATACATGTCTACCCTGGCAAGGTCTGGCTGCAATATTACTACGTGAACGAAGATCTACATTGACATGAGAAGGATTCTGAACCAGAAATAGTACTCTTGATATCCAGAGGAAACAGCAGAAATACACAGGAAGTATAAAGAAAGTTCAAACGATGGCTGCTAGCACACATTCACAATAACCTCAGAGAGCAATTTAAGAGAATTAACTGGTTTCAAGAAAGTTATTGTAACGATGGAAAAGACAAAAACTCTGCAATCAGGTTGACTGGTGGAAAGACATGTTCAGTTTCCCGGTCAAGGCAGAGGTTAGTCACAATGGGGAATTTTCTGAACCGGTCCCTCCTACGTCCATGTAAATCACAATTCACTTTCTACCAGGGCCCAGCCATACCCTCCCCAAGCACCAACCACAAACATAAATTAAACACACATTCTAAATGGGATGACAACTGCCTGAGTCAAAGAAGACAGACCTGTTGCATAAATCCTGTTGGATCTGTCAATTAGAATGTTAAAATATAAAACTGTCTTTTTGAAAGAAAAAATCCAAACAGGTGACAGCCTGCTAGCCTAATTATAGATAATTTGAATTTCTATACAAATCACTAGTTTGACACAAAAAAGAAAAGGAAGAGTTTGAAATTATTGTAAATTTCTTTGCCATCTTGATGATACAAATATCTGCATGGTAAAAGAAAGGGGTAGCAAGTAAAATCAGAGGAGGGTATTTTATTTTTGTCCAAAATAATATACTTTTCATGTTTTGAATAATATAAGGAATAAGTCTGACTTAGCAGTATATATAAAACATTGTACCCTATGCACAAATTATCGTTATGATATATGTGGAACATTTTAAAAATGTCAACAAAGGCCTCAAAATACAAACTGAAAAAGCTATTATCCTTTAATTCTCCCTGATTTTTGTTCCATTATAGTTTGCATCTCTACTGGATCAAAAAGAGAGGGGTTTTCTGTCATGGAAATCACTTAAAATTCATCGCCACCATCTCAGGTATTTAAGGACAACCGGTAGCTTTTTTTGCCTCATCTTTTCAACCTGGCTCTATCCACAACTTTTCCTAATCACAGCACACACACATCTTCAAAAGTCACATCTATTCATTGCAGGAGAAGGGGGGGGGAGGGAACGTGAACAACAATAACAACAAAATTTGGGACTGTTAATTTCTAACAGAATTTCTAACAGAATTCCATCAAGCAGCAGTTTTCTTTCACAGGAAAAAAGTTTAAAAATTCATCATTCAAATGTCATCTATATAAAACATCTGGAAATGATTTCAAGGTCTTCAAAGTCATTATTCTAAGTTATTACTTCCAACTTAAAAATGACTGGCCTTTGAAATACAGATGTGAAAGCAGCTGGACAGATCAAATACTACAGACAAAAGCACACTGAAAAGTAGACAGTGCTATGAAAACATAAGGTGGTAGCATGAAAAGTGGATTTGGACATAAAATCCCAAACTCATCCACTCCAATGATTTTCCTTAATGCTTAGATGCAGGCAGAAAGTAGTGAGACTTTCTGCATCTAACCAGTGTCATTTCAGCCAGTCAACTTTCATCAAATTACACTCAATCCAAATATGATTAGAAACAAACTGAGAGGTTATGGTTACATGCCAGAGTTTCTCATTCAAACCCATCACGCTCACTTTCTTGGAGGACATTTGGAAATTATGTGATCAAAACTGAAAGTAACTTTTCAAGAGTTATGTGTGTGGTCTTCCTGACAAAGAAAAGCTTTATAATTGTGCCTGAGTTAAAATTTCTGGCTGTAACTAATTAGTCAGTGATAAAATAATCACAAGAATAATGATCACGGGACACAAACCAAAAGAAATCTTAGACGCTAAAACACACTTGTTAGCTGAGCAAGATTTCCATCAGATTTAGCCAGGAGTCTAGAAGAAAAGGACTGATGAAGACACAACTAACAAGATTTAAAAAAATAAGGTTAGGCATACAGCATCTGAAAAGAACAAATATAAGTAAAAACAGGGGTGGAAATGTATAGAAGCTACTGAAACAATTAAAATATAAGCAAATGTACCATTTTTGTCTTCTAGGAATGATAAAAACAAAGTATTCAGAGATAATTAATAGCTAATAGTCTTCATGGTTATCTTGCTGCTTTATGCTTAACTAAGTGCTCTAATACACACTACCTTATGTGGATTTAATAATGCCATTACACAGGAAGTGCTCACGTGAACTGATAAAGGGATTAGCAGCAGTGATGAATCTGATCATGGATAAAAAGCTGTCCAAGAGCAGAGATTATGTATACCTACAGTGCAGTGTCTCCTGACAACAGCAAAGGCTCAAGTCATGACTGCTGAACTGCACCAAGCTGATAAAATACTGACTACCACTTGCATAAAACAGACAAGAGGCAAAACAATGTATGTGTGCATGCTGTATGAGGAAAGGATACACACCTATTTGTCATCAATGGTTGTAATTGAGAAGTGGTTACATAAATGAGGAGACAATTTTATTTTGACACTTTTGTATTGTTTGGATTTTTACCATAAGTACATATTACTTTTGAAATTCAAACGAATGATATAAAAATAAAACAGCACAAGCTAAACTCACCAACAAAGAATGGGCCCTAGTTTTGATACAGAAAGCATTCAAATTATATTAAGACAAACAACACAAAACTAGAAAAAAGAAAGCACACTAGGATTCTGCTATGGTTTATGATTACTGGATTCTACAAATGGAACAGTCAACTCAATAATCAAATATACTCAGCAGAGGCCTTCATGGGGGGGTGGGGAGGTATTTCAGATTCAATTAATATTGTGCTAGATACCATGCTAAATGGTTACCTAGTAACACAGGACTTTAAAAATATCAGTATTCAATTTATCCACAATCTTCCTTATTTATACCTAATTATGTCTCCATCCAGCTTTGAAGATAATCAAGCCCTACACTATATTTTGAACACAACATCAAGTGCACGTCTAAATTAACATAGGTACTTGAGAAAAATTAATTCCCAGTGAGCACATTCAACATCAGAAGCAACAGAGATGTGAACCAAAAGCAAGCTAGTGGCCGCATCCTGCAAACTCGTCTCCTAAGAAAGTGGACTCCATCATAACTTTCTGATCTGCAGAACCTCAATTTCCCCATAAATTACCTAGATGCTAAATGCCAGCAAACTAACGACTAACTGTAATAATATCCTGCAGAACTTCTATAAAGTCCATTTTCCTCCTGCTCAGAATTCTAGTCCATGTGCTCAGAGGGAAGCACCTGCAAAGGAAATACACATTCACTTCTTCACGCATACCACACCCACCCGCTTCTTCACGCACACCGCACCACGCGCCTCCTGGTAATGCACACCCACCCGCTTCTTCACGCACACTGCACCACGCGCCTCCTGGTAATGCACACCCACCCGCTTCTTCACGCACACTGCACCACGCGCCTCCTGGTAATGCACACCCACCCGCTTCTTCACGCACACCGCACCACCGCCCCCTGGTAATGCACACCCACCTACTGTGGATCGGGCCCAGGCGCAACATCAGAGACACACCCAAATCACGATGATCCTTGAGACGCTCAGAGTGTAGTCGGAGATACCAACTGAGAACACATACAACGTAATGCAATAACTGTTCTATTGACTAATGCATTAAATGAGGAACATAGGAGAAATGTATTAAGGGATATACATCTCCAGATGACTGCCTGGAGCAGTTGGGGAAGGCTTCAGAGAAGAGGTGACATCTGAGCTGCATATTCAGTCTGAGTTCACAACGCAGTAAAGGGAGAAAAAAACACTTGGGAAGAAAATCATGACAATCCTGATGTGTCCAGGAGTGGTGAGAACTGAAGCACATGGTCTGAGGAGTGGAGAAGAAACAGTGAATGGTCTGGGACACGTGCTCAAGGCCAAGCACACACCTGGGCTCCTAGGTGTGACTTCAGTGTAAGGAAGTATGAAGAGACACTGGGAAGCATTTCTTTTTGAAGGTTTGGGTGAGCTCTCACATCTCACCTCCATACATTCTCCCTTTACGAAAATTCTCTCAATTTGAGAATTTGTTAATTCAGCTTCTCTCATTTCCATTTTGGGAGGAACCGACCTAGTTCTCTTCCTGTCTTTCCCAATAGCTTTCCCTCTATTACAAAGGGAAGGGCCTGGGTCTAGTCTCAACTCTCAATGCTGCCCAAACCTCGAGATGGCCCAGCCTTTCTCAGAGTCTCAGATTCCCTATTTAATGAAGCACAGGATTGATTACAGGAACTATGAAATTCAAGAATTCTATAAACAAGATGTCAAGAACCATTATAGCATATTAAATTTCCATTTTTAACAATAAGAGAGAGTGAGGAAAATCAGGAACCAAAATATTTAAAACATCTAAGCTACACAACTGTAGAGAAACAAAATCATCCCTAATAAGGGATGACTGGAATAGTGTAATTTTGGGGGCAAGTCAAAATCCTCCCAGACTGTTTTCTTATATGCAAAATGAAGATAATAAATTTACCACTCAAGTTTGTTGTGAGGCTTAAATAAAATCACACAAACAAAAGTGACACACTGAATCCCTAGCACACAAGAGGTGCTAAGGGAACGCTGGTGAAATCTAGTCCTATATATCTTTCTACTACACTTATAAATTTACCATCTCTGTTAGTATCACTTGACAAAAGATATGCAAATTAAATAAAATTGCTTGTGTAAACTGTTTAGAAGTTAAAATTTTGCAGCTGACATTTTAGAAAAAATTGAAGGCTTGTGGCTTTGAAGAAAAACAACTATTATGCAATACATCTACTAACTGCTGCTCTACAGAGACCTCAAAAAATATGTTCGTCACTCAATCTCACCCCCACCCCCAGGGGAGAGGGGATTTACCTTTATTTTTCAAAGCATATATGATTTCTTCCATTAGTCAAATAATACGAGGAATTTAGATACAACAGTGAAGGAATAACAACTGTTACTTCAATTCTGCCCTTTAACCAACAGACCTAAATCCTGTGAAATATGATCGTCAATGCAATTATGTGCTAAACTGCTGGAAATTAACAAACATTCATCTGGGAAACATAAAACAAAACTAGCTAGTGACATTATGCTTCTAATTGCACGGAAGATTAGGATATTAGTGATACTTTACCTTCTGCTTCACTGCCCACTAAGCAGCATGTATTTCCATAATAACGTTTTTCCAACTAGAAACAACCAAAAAAGTCATAACTCAATTTCCAAGATGAAGAGGAAACCAAAGGGAAAAGATATACAAATGTAACAATGCCTCTAGTATTTTGAAGAAGTGGGAGGGCTGGAGAAAGAAAGAAAGGGCCAAAATAAATTTAAATAACTGCTTTGAAATCATTCTTCAGGTTCAAACAGAAAGCCAAACTAATTTTAACCTCTCTATTTCAATGATTTGGTTATCTCTAAACTTCTGGTAATAAAAATAAAAATAAAAAAAAAAGCATGCCTACCCTGGGCTGGATGGACATGGGCATACGTTACAGTATCCACAACAGGGAGGAAGCCTGGGTTTATCAAACTCCAGCCCAGAGAAGCACAAAATCCACGCAGCATTGACATGCCCTTTACCTCACAGTCTATAAACACGCAGAGAGGCTGCACACGTCACATGTGGCTCCCGGTGTGGAGCTCACATCCATGCATGGCTCGGACACTAGAGCCTTTGTTCCTGTTTTCCCACCTGACAGAAATCTGTGGAGAGGGATGCCCTCTTGTGTTCATCTCGGCGTAGCTGCGGTGCTTTGTACAGCCAGAACAACCGGCCGCAGATGCTTTTATGAGCCGTGGGGCTCCAGAGAATAGACTTAGCCAACTCAACGTGTGCCCAGGAACCACGACAGGTATAAACGATCCTTACTGCTTGGGAAAGTGCCAATGCTTCTGAGTCGGCACAAATCTGAGACGGTCATTCTGGACCTCTCTCCAGGCCATGTGTGGCTGGTCCCCAGTTGGGATGAGGACTCGAGGGAGGGGCTCCTATTAGTCAGATGGCCTCTGTACTTTTGGCCGTCTGAATGCCACCTAAAGCAATCCACAGGACAGGGCAGGGAAAACAGGATAAAGAGAAAAGCAAAGGAACTAAAAAACGTTAGAGAAGTTGAAGACATGGGCAGTGGGGAAGTTCTCCTGGAAAATCAACTAAGAAGGAAGGGTGGCCCATAAGAGATCACCTGACTCAGTCTCCTTATTTTATATGGATTTAAACTTGGGTTTGGATATTCCCAAGGAAGTAGCCAACTTGCCAGAAGTCCCAAAGCTGGTCGACTCAGTCCTCTTTCTCAGATAAGAGCCTCCCTCATTGGTTAGTGTGGGGTCAGAACTGTGAAGGGCCTAGAAATAATTTGAAAGATTAAATTTAAGCATCCAGTGTGAGAAATCTAATCTAGAGGTTAGTATAAAGCCAAATATATAGTAAACACAAAATAAATATATGTGAATGAATGACTTGGGCCATAAAAATCAAGCAAACCAAGGTCTGTCTTTTCAGAGCAAACAATAATTTACTAACATAAAAAATTGCATTTTCCTTCTTTTGGAAATGTAATTAAAGCTTATTAAAGAAATCTGATATCCCTTCCTGCTTTCCTAAATCTCTCCATCCACAAATCCCAAGAGAAATGTCCACGGAGAGATAAAAATTAGGAGAAAGGCTGTAAGAAAAAGTCTCATTCAAATGCTAGAATTTTGAAAAATGGTACCACATTATAGAAGGCAGCCCAGGTATACAATAATTAATTCCTGTCACTAAGAAAGCAGTAGGTCTCCAGTTAGGAGACCAGAACAACAAAACATAATGCTGGATTTAAGTTGAGTTCCTTAGTTCACTGTCATTAGAATTGTTCAATATTAAAAAGAAGCTGATTCTTCCCAAATGAACTTATAAATTCATACATAAAATTATTCATTACTATAGGAACAAACACATGTATTAATGTGCTTTATGCATAGATAAAACTCTAGAAGATATACAGTACATTCATAATACCTGCAATAATTACTGCCTGGGAAGGCAACTTATCTAGGCATTTCTACATTATGAGTTTTATAATAAAAGAATGTGACCAGGATTTACTTCTGTAAATAAAATAAAATGTCTTAATAAAGAAAATTTAGTACACCAGAATGAGATAAAAAGATTTCAAGTTCAGTCTGGAAGAATAAATGTCCAAGAACAGCCAAAAATTATTAGAACAACTAGTGATAAAACCAGATATAAAATGTGTTATTAAAACCATCAAAATCAAATACTATAGACTGGCAAATACATCAGAAAAATAGAAAATAGGGCCCAGGAACAAACAACAGTAAACTCTGGGAAAGGTTTATTGGATAAATTGTGCTGACCCAACAATTATCCATCTGGAAGGAAACAGAATTGAATACCCCATCTTACAAGTTACCAGTCCCATGCCTTAGAAGAACTAACCTGGGCACATGAGAGTTACGAACGTCACACCTCTGAGAATACTGTACAAAATAACAACTGTGGGCAGACAAGCTCTCTAGACAATGAGGCAACTGAGTTTTTGCCTTCTCTTGGGAGCAACCTTAGCTCAGGAGACTGGAAAAGTGTTTCAAAGACCTTCTGGACGTGATTCTGACCTTAGGAAACCTGGGATGATGTTGTGATGACTGGTAACATCAAACCACCTTAGGGCCTTTTCAGTCCAGGAGATGCCTCCCAGGACACACGGACACACCGAGGAGAGGATTCAGTGCAGCAGCAAGCCAAGCACAGAATTTCCCATAGCATCACCTTGGCTCTGTGGCCTAGGATAATCTTATCACATCGAAAGGCCACTGCCCTGCTACCCTTTAATGAGAACTGTTCAGACCCAGAAAGGATTTTGCTCTCACTAACTTGCGAACATTTATGTTGAAAACAAACAGGTTTATTTCTAAATAAATGTTTTCCATGCTTTCTATCTTCCTTTGGTACCTGAGAGTATTTTAAACTCTGAAGACCTATGTGATGGCTACTAAGTACCTCCTGGCTGCTCACGGGTCCTCTCATCTAAGCACAGTGATCTTACTAAGGGATTCATTCAGTCGTCTCATGTAACGAATGGCTGGTTCACTCATTCATCCAATATTCGGTGAACACAGAGACCTTCACCAGGAACAGCGACGCGCCAAGGCCCTCTGCCCAGTGCCTGAAGATCCTCCGCCAAACCCCAAACCAGCATGTGTGGCATGTCTGGCTGGTAAAGGCTAATAGCACCTGCACAGACAGGACTGGGTTACCTTTCCTAGTAAGTGGTGAATGGACTCTCCTCCCTCCAGCTATCAAAGCGCTTTAAAAAAAATAAAAATATATTTCATTCCAGGCAGAACACTGGTACTTTCAACCCTACTGCTCATACTATAATTTTGGAGTTTTAACTACGGGTCTCTCTTGCAAATGACAACCTTAAAATATTAATATATTTGTTTTTATGTAAGAAAACAAATTATACTGGAATTTTGTGGTATGCTTTGAGTGATTTTTTATCAGAATATTACTTTAAAAGAATATATAACCATTTTTACAGCTAATTAGTAACTCCTTGCAAAAAAAGTCATACCTTTTCCTTGAATCTACCCAGCACAACTAACAGCTCTGCTGACCAGGCAGGTGGCCGCTGACATACAAATCAGGGACAACAGGGCTGCCGCTGCCTGTGTTTGAGCTTTACACATGCTTCTCGGCTAGAAAGCTCTCAGCCTGCTCCAAATCACAGCCACAGTCTCCTGCCTTCGCCGCTCTTCTTTCTCTAAAACACTGGAGTTAGGTTCTGACCAAGCTTGGAGGGGGGCTCCAACATCACTGCTGATGATTCCAGAGTTAAAGACTCACCCCTTTGACTTGCTTCTTTCTCAGGGAAACTCAATTCCACCACCTATGGTTGCCCCCACGTTTTCTCTTTAAGAAGTTAACAGAAGTTATGATTCTTTGTAACTTTCAATAATTAGGAATAAGAAGGAAGAGTCAGTGAAGCACTTTTAACACCTAGCACATCTGATTTCTTTTTTACATACACTGTTACTTACATTGTAGCCTAACAACCACCTACTCTGGACTTCACTAGAACAAACACAATGTTTTTGGTGGCCCACTTGACTTCTTTAAGCTAGAACAAAAGAATTGCATTTACATAAATAACATGCTCTAAATTAGAAAAATGCTTCCTTATAATTTATTTTCTTTATATGTGTGACTTTTGGAGGTCTGTTAATTAATAACATTTCCCATGGAAATCAATGGTTATAACCATGTTGCTTGGTTAACATTTTGCCTTCTGCTGTTGGATTTTCCCAACTGTGTTCCATTATCCTCATCTTGCAAGTAAGGAAAGTAAGCACTAGAAAGGTTAAGCTCCTTGCCCAAAGGCTACAAAGCTAGAAAGTAGCTGAGCTGGAATTTTAACCTAGAGTGACTGATTCTAAAACTTGCTTTTCACTTATCCAATCAATTCTACAGAATAAATTCTATAAGGCAGAGCCCATGATGTCCAAGAAAAGAGAGTAATACTATCTTCCCTTTTAATTAGTAATAATAAATAAAAAATATGAATTAGGTGATATTTAAATATGCAAAAAGGTAAAATGAAAAAATAAGACAGAACGTGGACCTAGAGCTCATCTTAAGAAACGGATCATTATCAATATTTGTTTAGCCCTCTTCAATCACATCTTCTCTCAAGATAATCACTACTTTGAACTGCTGTTAATCTTTCCATGCGTATTTTAAAACATATTTTTACTGACAATCCTTATACACATACATTCCATATATGGTGTACAATAGCTCACAATGTCATCACACAGTTCTGTATTCTTCACCACGATAATTTTTTAGAACATTTGTATCACCCCAGAAAAAGAAATAAAAAGAATAAAGAAAAAACTCATACATCCCATACTTCTTACGCCTCCCTCTCGTTGACCACTAGTATTTCAATCTCCCGAATTTATTTTACCCTCTATCCATGCCTTTTTATTCATCTGTCCATACTTTGGATAAAAGGAGCATCAGATATAATGTTTCATAATCCCACATACATTGTAAAAGTTATAGCTTGATATAACTGTCTTTAAGAAACAAAGCTAATGGAATTCAGCTCAACAGTTTCAGGTATTTCCCCCAGCTACTCCAATATACCGTAAACTAAAAAGGGATATCTATATAATGCATAAGAATAACCTCCAGGATAACCCCTTGACTCTGTCTGAAATCTCTCAGCCACTGAGACTTTCTGTTGTTTAATTTTTCTCTTTCCCTTTTTAGTGAAGAAGGCTTTTTCAATCCCTTGATGCCAGGTCCTGATGAATCCTGGGGGTTCTGTCCTAATATGCAGGGCAATTTACACTCCTGAGAGTCATGCCCCACATAGAGGACATGTTGAATTTACCTGCCGAGTTGGCTTAGAGAGACCACATCTGAGCAATAAAGCAGTTTCTCTTGGGATAAGACTTAGGCCTAATTTTAAGTAGGCTGTGCTGGTTTGAAAGGATGTATCTCCCCTAGAAAAGCCATGTTTTAATCAAAATCCCATTTCATAAAGGCAGAATAGTCCCTATTCTGCATCTGTAATTAGATCATCTCCCAAAGGATGTAATTTAATCAAGAACGATTTGACCAAGCTGGATTAAGTGAAGGCATGTCTCCACCCATTTGGGTGGGTCTTGATTAGTTTCTGAAGCCCTATAAAAGAGGAAACATTTTGGAGAATGAGATATTCAGAGAGAGCAGAGAAGAACGACATAGCCATGAGAAGAAGAGAGCCCACAAGCCAGCAACCTTTGGAGGCGAAGAAGGAAAACGCCTCACGGGGAGCTCTGTGAAACAGGAAGCTAGGAGAGAAAGCTAGCAGATGACACCGTGCTCCCCATGTGCCCTTCCAGCAGAGTGAGAACCCCAACTGTGTTCGCCATGTGCCTTCTCACTTGAGAGAGAAACCCTGAACTTCATCGGCCTTCTTAGAACCAAGTTATCTTTCCCTGGATGCCTTTGATTGGACATTTCTATAGACTTGTTTTAATTGGGACATTTTCTCGGCCTTGGAACTACAAATTAGCATCTGATTAAATTCCCCTTTTAAAAAGCCATTCCATTTCTGGTATATTGCATTTTGGCAGCTAGCAAACTAGAACACAGCCTTAGCCTATCCTTTGCAGGAATAAGTTTCATAGGGGTGAACCCCAAGATCAAGGGCTTGGCCTACTGATTTGGTTGTCCCCACTGCTTGTGAGAATACTGATATTCTCAAATTCTCTAAATGGGGAAGTTGATTCTTTCCCCCTTTCTCCCCAGTCCCCCAAGGGGACTTTGCAAATACTTCTTTATTCACTGCCCAAATTACTATGGGATATATCAGGGTATCATACTAACCTGGACAAACCAACAAAATCTCATGCCCTATTCAAGATTTTTGTAATTCTGGTGTTCAACTAAACTGACCATACAAATTAAATTAGGTAACACACCACCCAAATAAACATCTTTCCCTTTGATCTCAATCTCAAATAGAGATTGCAGTTTTTAAAACTGGATGATATCTCCCTTACCTTGTATTCTGAAATACCCCACTCCTATCCAGGTCAGCTTCATTCACATGGCTACTCAAAGTCTAATCCCTTTTACAACTTTTTAAACTGTTCCCGTATGGGGTACTGCTGACTTTCATAGCTTCAGAGTTCTAAGTGTCAGGTGTCACATAAATACCCAAAGTTTCTGGGAACAGTCAGGTTATATACAAACAGCTCAGTATCTTAGAATTTAGAAATAACAGCAACAACACCTATCTAGGACCCTTTACAAGAGGCCCCAACCTGATAACCCATACTCTAGACTTCAGTTCACTGAGTTCTTATATTATAGTTAGTCCATATGAATGAGGCATGATAATATTTGTCTTTTTGTTCCTGATACTTCATCCAACATACAGTGCTTAGGGTTCATTCATCTAGTTGCATCCCTCCCAACTTCATTCCTTCTTGGGGCCACTCAGTAGTCCCTTGTATGTCACACCCAGCTCCGTGTTCCATTTCTCAGTCGCTGCACCCTTAGGCCACCTTCATTATCAATCAGGAACACTTTTGATTGATACAGTCTGCAAATGTACATTCTCATGTCCCCACACTCAGCAACTGCAGGTATACACAAAGCAATGCAGTTGCAGGATCCTATGGCAACCCCATGTCTAGCGTCCTGTGGAGCCACCACACTGCCCTCCAAGGGGCTGCACCTCTCAGCTTCCCTACTGACAGTGAAGACGTACATTTCTTTCTCTACATTTTCTCTAGCACTTATTTCTCTGTTCATTTTTAAACAATTTTATTCGCACACCATGTAATCCAATCTACATGTACACATGCCTTCACCACCATAATCTATATATGAAAATATCCTTTTCTTCCACGAAAAATCCATACCCGTTCCTCATGCCAGCCCCCTGCCCCCGCGTGTTGACATTTAGTTTTGGCATAATGCCTTTGTTACATTCAGTGGAAGCATATGACAATGTTACTGTTCACTATAGACCCTAGGATGCACTGATTGTACTTTTTCCATATACATACGTTTTCAACACTCTGCAATACTGACACTCATTTGTTCTCCCTCATGCAAAAATGTATTTTTATTTGCACATTTAATCACCATTGTTGTCCACTCTAGGAATTCCTAAATTATACCGTTCCAGTCTTCATTCTCTATCTTTCCTTCTTGTTTCATATGTGCCCCCAGCCTTTCTCCCTCAATCATATTCACATTCAGCTTCCTTCAGTGTACTTATATTTTTGCGCCACAATCAGGTAGTATTGTGCTATTTCTTAATTTTTACAATCAGTCCTGTTGTACTATCTGTATTCCTTCAGTATCAATTGCCCAATCTCTACCCTATTGTTATCTCTTAATACCTTGTTTTCTTATGTTTCTGGCTACTTTCACTCAGCATAACAATGTCTTCAAGGGTTCATCCATGTAGTTACATGCTTCATGACTTTATTCTGTCTTACAGCTCTATAATATTTCATCATATGTACATACCACAGCTTGTTTAGCTACTCGTCAGCTGATGGACATTTGGGCTGTTCCCAACTCTTGGCAATCGTAAATGCTGCTGCTAAAACGTTCCTGTGTATATGTCCACTTGAGTCCTTGTCCTGAGGTCCTCGGATTATATACCTAGCAATGGGATTACTGAATCATATGGTAATTCTATACTTAGCTTCCTCAGAACCACCAAACTGCCTTCAGAGCAGTTGCAACGTTTTACATTCCCATCAACAGTGGATAAATGTGTCTCTTTCTCCACATCCTTCCCAGAATTTATTGTTTTCTGTTTTTTTGATAATGGCCATTCTAATGGGTGTGAGATAATATCCCATTGTGATTTTGATTTGCTTTTCCATAATAGTCAGTGAAGTCAAACATTTTTTCCTGTGCCTTTCAGCCACTTGTTATTCCTCTTCTGAGAAGTGTCTGTTCATGTATTTTGTAATTGGGTTGTCTTTTTGTTGTTGAGTTGAAGAATCTCTTTATAATTCTGGATACTAAACCCTTATCTTATATGTGGTTTCCAAATATTGGCTCTCATTGCATAGGCTGCCTATTTACCTTCTTGACAAAGTTCTTTGATGCACTGAAGTGTTTAATTTTGAGGAGTTCTCATTTATCAATTTCTTTTCCCAATGCATGTGCTTTGGATGTAAGATGTAGGAAACCGCTTCCTATCAACATCTTCTAGAATTTTGTGGTCTTAGTTCTAATGTCTAGGTCTTTGATACATTTTGAGTTAATTTTTGTATAGAGTGCGAGCTATGGATTCTCTTTCATTCTTTTGCATATGGATATCCAGCTCTTCAAACACCGTTTATTGCAGAGGCTGCTCTGTCCCAGGTAAGTTGGCTTGACTGCCTTATCAAAGCTCAATTGTCCATAGATGAGAGGGTCTATTTCTGAACACTCTATTTGATTCCATTGGTCAGTATATCTATCTTTATGCCAGTAACATGCTGCTTTTACCACTGCAACTTCATAATATATTTTAAAATCAGGTAGTGTGAGAACTCTTACTTCATTTTGTTTATGGTTTTTCTATTTCTTCAAAGTTGTTGGGATTATAATTAATATTGCACTAAATCTAGAAATCAGTTTGGGCAGAATTGATACCTTAACTATATTTAGTCTTCTAATCCACAAACATGGTATGTCCTCCTTTTTAGGTCTTCCATGACTTCTTTTGGCAATTTCTTGTACTCTTCTGTATACAGGTCTTTTGTATCCTTAAATTTATTCCTAAACGTTTTATTCCTTTGGGTGCTACTGTAAATGGAATGTTTTTCTTGACTTCCTCCTCAGATTGCTCACTACTAATGTACAGAAACACTACTGATTCATGGGTGTTGATCTTGTACCCTACCACTTTGCTGTATTCACTTATTAGCTCTAGTAGCTTTGCTGTGGATTTTTTGGGGTTTTTGGCACATAGTATCATATCTTGGGCAAGGAGAGTTTTACTTCTTCCATTCAATCTGGATGGCTTTTATTTTTTTTTCTTGTCTAATTGCTCCGGCTGGAACCTCCAGCACAATGTTGAATTACAATGGTGACTATTGGCATCCTTGTCTTGTTCCTGAACTTAGAGGAAAAGCTTTCAGTCTTTCCTCATTGAGGATGATGTTAGCTGTGGATTTTTCATATATTCTTTTCATCATGTTGAGGAAGTTCCCTTCTATTTCTATCCTTTGAAGTGATTTCATCAAGAAAGGATGCTGAATTTCAAAAAAGAAAAAAAAAAAAGACCTTTTCTGCATCAATCAAGATAACCATGTGGTTTTTCTACTTTGATTTGTTAATATGGTGCATTACATTAATTGATTTTCTTATGTTGAACCATCCTTGCATGCCTGGAATAAATCATTCAGTCATGGTGTGTATTTCTTCTAACATGCTGCTGTGTTTAATTTGCAAGTATTTTTTGTTGTTGAGGATTTTTGCACACATATTAATTAGAGAGATTGGTTTGTAATTTTCTTTTCTTGTAGTATCTTTGTCTGGCTTTGGTATAGGGTGATGCTGGCTTCATAGAATGAGTTAGGCAGTTTACCCTCCTCTTCAACTTTTTGAAAAATTTCACCAGAATTGGTACTAATTCTTTCTTGAATGCTTGGTAGAATTCACACGTGAAGCCATGTGGTCCTGGACTTTTCTTTTTGGGGAGCTTCTCAATGACTGACTCAGTTTCTTTACTTGTGATTGATTTGTTGAGGTCATCTATTTCTTTTCAAGTCAATGCTGGATGTTCATGCCTTTCTAGGAAGTTGTCCATTTCATTTATGTTCTCTACTGTATTAGCATACAGCTGCTCATAGTATCCTCTCATTACCTCCTTTATTTCTGTAGGCACAATGGTATGTCTCTTCTTCCATTTCTGATTTTACTCATCTGTATCCTCTCTTTCTAAATCAACCTTGCAATGGGTTCATCAATTTGTTTGATATTCTCAAAGAGCCAACTTCCGGTTTGTTGATTTTCTTCTTTGTTTTCATGTTCTCAATTTCATTTATTTCTCCTCTAATCTTCATTATTTCTTTCCTTTTGTTTGCTTTGGGGTTCGTTTGCTGTTCTTTCAATAGTTCTTCCAAGTGAACAGTTAATTCAAGTTTGCTCTTTTATCTTTTTTAATATAGGCATTTGAGTCAATAAAGTTTCTTCCTAACGCTGCCTTTGTTGCATCCCATAAATTTTGGCATGCTGTTTTCATTTTCATTTGCCTTGAGGCATTTACTGATTTCTACAGTAATTCTTCCTTGACCCACTGGTTGCATAGGATTGCATTGTATAGCCTCTATATATTTGTGAATTTTCTAGCCCTGTTATTGATTTCCAACTCCATTCCATTATAATCTGAGGAAGTGTTTTGTATGATTTTAATCTTTTAAAATTTTTTGAGACTTGCTTTGTGACCCAGCATATGATCTATCATTGAGAATGATCCATGAGCACTTGAGAAAAATGTGTATCCTGCTGTTGTAGGGTGTAATGTTTTGTAAATGTCTGTTAAGTATAGTCCATTTATCGTATTATTCAAATTCTGTTTCTTTATTAATCTTATGTCTAGATGGCTCTATCCATTGATGAGAATGGGGAACTGAAGACTCCAACTATTATGGCAGACATGTCTATTTCTTCTTTCAGTGTTGTCAGTGTCTGCCTCAGGTACTTTGGAGCACTCTGGTTTGGTAAATAAGTATCTGTCTTCTTGTTGAATTGTTCCTTTTATCAATACATGGTGTCCTTTTTTCTCCCTTTTTACCTTTACTGATAGTCTTTATTTGTACACTATTCTCCAGTCATCTCTTTCCCACCTTTCCCTATTTGCCTATGTAGTGCTCCCTTTAGTATTTCTGGCAGAGCCAGTCTCTTAGTCATAAATTCTGTCAGTGATTCTTTGCCTGAAAACATTTTAATCTCCCCCTCACTTCTGAAGGACAGTTTTGCTGGATAAAGAACTCCTGATTGGCAGTTTTTCTCTTTTAGAATCTTAAATATATCATATCACTGCCTTCCCACCTCCATGGTTTCCACTGAGAAATCCACACATGTTCTTATTAGGTTTCCCTTGTATATGATGGATTGTATTTCTCTTGCTGCTTTCAAAATTCTTTCTCTTTGACATTTGACAATCTGATTTGTGAATGTCTTGGAGTATGTCTATTTGGATCTATTCTGTTTGGAGTACGCTGCATTTCTTGGACCTGTAATTTTGTCTTTCATGAGAGATGGGAAATTTTCACTAAATATTTCCTCCATTAGTCTTTCTCCTCCTTTTCCCTTCTCTTCTCCTTCAGGGACACCCACAACATGTATATTCACGTGCTTTATGTTGCCATACAATTCCCTGAGACCCTGCTTGTATTTTTCCATTCTTTTCCCGATATTTTCTTTTGTGTTTCAGTTTTCAGATGTTCAGTCCGTTAGTTCCCTAATCCTTTCTTCTGCTTCTTTAAATCTACTGTTACAAGTGTCCTTTGTATTATCTCTTCTATTGTGCCTTTCATTCCATAAGTTCTGATTTATTTTTCACACATTTGAGTTCTTCTTTTTGTTTGTCCAATGTCTTCTTTATATCCTCCCTCAACTCTTGATCTGCCTTTTGATTATATTTTCCATATGTGTTCGAACATCCTGAATGGTTGTTTCAACTCCTGCATCTCTTTTGAAGTGCTGGTTTGTTCCTTTGACTGGGTCACATCTTTGATTTTTCTGGTTTGATTCATTTTTTTTTCCCTGGCATCTAGGTATTTGATTTTCTTAATTAGTTTCTTCTGGGGGTTGTTTTCACTCTTTTACCTAGGATTTCTTGCTGGTTAACTGATCAGAATTTTTTTTTTTTTGGGGGGGGTACATGGTCCGGAAATCAAACCCAGGTCTCCCGCATGGAATGCGAGCATTCTCCCACTGAACCACCCGTGCACCCTGATCAGAATTTTTTAGTTCTTATTTTCCTGTTTCTTGTCCTGCCTATGTGGAACTTTTTTTTTTTTCCTTTGAGGAGGGCCACCTCAGATATTATAGACCCCAGCCAGAGTTTCCCAGACCAGACGGACCCACGTCTCAGGAGGAAAGAGTCACCAGTACCAGTTTTCCCTGAGGGTGAGACCCAGCAGGTTGTCAGACTTCCCTATGAAAGCTCTAGTCTCTGCTTTTCCTATCCTGCCCAACATGTGGTGCTTATCTGCCTGTGGCTCCCCACCAGTGTAAAATGATGTGGTGCCTTTAATTTCTGCAGACTCTCCTGCCAGGGGCATGGCTGAGACAGAGGTGAGGTTGTAGGATGGCTTTAACTGCTTCAGTTTTCCAGCCCCTGGGGCCTGAATTCCTTGAAGGAGGGATTCCACTTGAACTGGGCCCCACCTTTCTCTTGGGGAAGATACACCCTTTATGGGATTAACTCCTTTCACCTGATTAGTTACCATGACTTTCAGACAAGCTTAATTCCGCCCTTGCCTGGGACAGTGCTGGTGTGAGAAGGCTTCCAACCCTATCTAATGAGCATTAAGGAATAGAAAAGAACAAACAAAAACAAAGCTTTATAGGAGCTGGAACCCTGCTCCTTGGGTTTGTCAATCAAGAGCGTAAGTTGGCACATGACTCTAGGTATCTCCAGGCTCTATGTACCCTCCAGTTTTCTTGGAGGACCAGTCCTTTTCCAGTATTTTGTGCTGTCCAACTCAAAAAACCTCTTTTTACTTTCTTTTTTTTTTTTTCATCAGCCCTACCCTCTCTCTGCTGGGGCAAAAACTCGAGTTCCTTTAGTGCTTATTCCAGGTTTATTTATGCTCGGGTCTGTTTTGAGTAGTCAGAATTCGTTAATTCTGCAACTGGAGCTTGGTTGAGCTAAACCCTTGCTGCTAATAAAGTCTGTTTCCTTTTCCCTGGGGAACAAGCCTGCGGTGCCTGTGGGGGAGGGGCACCAGCATCCCTGGTTTGGGGGACTCACAGTTCTGTGTGTGTGTAGATCTCAGCCGATCCACCTGCTCCAGACTGATGTATGCTGTGTGTCTGGTCACTGATCTTCCCCCAGAAGTTATTCTGTACTATTCCTATTTACTAGCTGCTCTGGAGAACAAACTAAATTACACTCCTCACCATGCTGCCATCTTGCCCCGCCTCACGCATTTAATTTTTATTATATATGTATCTGTCCCTAAACAGGTAGAATTTACATGCTTTAGACTTTTAAATAAACTACTTAAAACTTGTTTTAAAATTCATTATATTTGTGAAATTCACCCAAGTTGATACAAATAGTGTAGTTCGTTCGTTTTCACTCCTGTATAATACTCTTATAGACTATGATTTACTTACCCATTTTCTGTCAAAGGGTATTTAGCTTTTTTTGGTTTTTTTTTTTCTATCATAAAAAGTTTTACTAAAGATAACATCCTTGTACGTGTTTCCTTGGTTAAAATTTTCTCTAAGGTATATACCTAGAAATAGAATCACTGTGCCTTGTATTCACATATTTTTCAAAATGGCTGTATCATTTTATGTCAACAGTGTTTCCACTGCTCCAAATTAACATGACAGGATACTGCCAGATTTTAACATTTTATCATTCTAGTGGCCCTGAAATATTTTCTCATTGTGACTTTAAAATGCATTTCCTTGACCACTGTCATATCTAATGTGTCTGCCTCTTGGGTAACAACATCATGTTTTAAGTCACCCTAAATCATGTTTCACCATTCAGTATCACTTCCTCCCAAACAGTTGATCTTTGGGGGGAAAAAAAAACCACCAAAGAGATCTCAAGCTTTCCTGACACTCAAAATCCAGTTACTGTTATCATTCAAAATCAGCTTTCCCCAAACTATCTTCACAGTCTTTGAAGAAGTACCCTTTCTTTTTCGAAATAAAAAAAATAAGTTATTTAACCAGGTCACCCCTCTCTCCAAAAAACTTTAATAAATATTCTCATTGCTAAATTTTTCTACATAATGTTAATTATTTCCTCCAAATCAATTCCTAAAGGTAGTACTTCTGAACCAAAGGATATGATTAAATTTCAGTATTTGATTATTTTCAAGATCTCTGATACACAAATGCCAAAGTAGAGCCCAAATGATGTATATCAATTTATGGGTATAAGAGAGTGCATCGGCCTTCTTTAATACCCTTTTGACAATTGATTGGTTATCTGTTGGAATAAATAAAATGTGATCTTGTCAACAAGAAGACTATTGTGGGAAGCATCAAGAATATCTTCCTAACCTTCATTACAGTAGTTTCTTTTTTATGTATATATTTTTATTGAGAAACAGCCACACACATACAGTCCAACCATATTATACAATCAACAGCTCACACTATATCACATACTTATATTTTCTTCACCATGATAATTTTTAGAACATTTGCAACACTCCAGAAAAAGAAATAAAAAGAAAAAAAGAACTGATAAATCCCTTACTCTTTATCACTTCTTCTCACTGAGCCACAGTATTTCAATCTACCCAATTTTTACCCTTTTTAAAAAATGTTTTTTTAATTTATATTTTATTCTTTATCTCTCCCTATTATTTATTTATTTTTTATCCTTGTTTTTTAACTCATCTGTTCATACCCTGAATAAAAGGAGCACCAGACACAAGGTTTTCACAATCACACAGTCACACTGCAGAAGTTATACAGTTATACAATCTTCTTCAAGAATCAAGTCTATTGAAATACAGCTCAATAACTTCCCTCTGGCCACTCCAAACCACCATAAACTAAAAAGGGATATTTATACAATACATAACAAACACAAGATAACTTTGAAGTCTCTCAGCCACTGAGACTATTCTGTCTCACTTCTCTCTTACCCCTTTTGGTCAAGAAAGCTTTGTCAGTCTCCTGATGCATGTCCCGTACCATCCTCGGAAGCTCTGCCCCATGCTGTCGGGAAGATTTACAGCCCTGGGAGATAGGTCCCATGTACAGGGGAGAGACACGCCTACAGTGGTTTCTTAATCTTGACCTTTGCCTGGTCCATTACCACCGACTCTTTCCTGCTTCCTATATCTAACATTTAACTTTCCTGCATCTAATCAGTTTAGCTAAATTCCAGATATTGGGCCTCCCTGGCCTGCCCACTGTTGCATGACAACTATACAGATGATTAAATATTCAAACCACAGGTAAGCTTCTAAAAATTTGTATAAAGAATATGATCTACAGTTATTCACTGTCATGTATAACTTCTAAACATAGGTGTTCACTTTTCAACTACTGTAACTAGAACAGGCTTGGTAGGGCCAAAAGCATAGATGGAAATGAAAAAGTTTACACAAACCCTATCAGCTGAGTTTGCAGAAGGTGGCTCTATGACAAGCAAGCCTCCCCTCTCCTTTCCAACCAGAAGGTAAACAAGGGCCTAACCCCTCTTAGAGAAGATGGTCTCAGGTACATTATCCCTAAGTTACGGCATCTGCAAACATCACCCCTCCATAACTGGCACTGTGCTCAGAACAGTCTTAGATTTTTCTGTCTTGCAATACTCACTTGATTCCTTATGTCCACTTCTTCCCAGAGCCTCATCACTAGCCAATCAATGTGCCATCTGATGATCTGCTAGCACTCCTTATGTCCACTTCTTCCCAGAGCCTCATCACTAGCCAATCAATGTGCCATCTGATGATCTGCTAGCACTCCTTATGTCCACTTCTTCCCAGAGCCTCATCACTAGCCAATCAATGTGCCATCTGATGATTTTCTAGCACATATCTACTGTGACCTCTCCCTGCGTTTACACACACTTCAAAACATCACTCCTTATACTCACCAGGTGGTCACTTTTTTTTCATTGTTGAGTTGGGGGAGGCTATATACCTTAACCATTAGCCATTTTAATTTTTCACTGCATATGTCTTCACTCCCCTTTCATCACTTCCTTTTTCACTCTGATAAACAAGCACAATCAATCCCATTGCACATACACATTTTCTCTTGACCCAACTATTCCTTAAATCCCACTTCACACCTTTCTTTAACTGACAAACTTCAACAAAAGCTGGTTTATTATCTCTTCTCTGGCAATCGGGCCTTTACCTTTTACGTATCATTTAATACTAAAAACAGAATATATTATTTAGAGATATAAACTCCTAGCTAAGTGAGTTACAGAGAGGGGAATGAAATGCCAATCAAAGACTCCATCTGCTCCTACATGTCTAGAGCAACAATTGCTTTATCAGTAGATAAATGTTCCAAAGAAACAGCATTAAAGTAAGATAAACAAGGTTAGCAGCAAAGGAAGAAAGTGACAAAAAAACAACATCAATCTTCTCAGCATTAGGTGCAGCATGAGGTACTGAAGGAAATCACACACCAGTAGGCTCAATGTCTGCTGAACTTTGAGATAATGAGGGCATGACCTAGGAATTTTGTACTCATTCAAATGTTTTTAACTGTGGAGACTAGGGAAAAACTGTTTTGAATACAGAAATGCTCCATGAAATATAAAACTAAAATGCCACAAAAGAGAGAAAAAAATCTTGGATCAAATAAAATAAGGATGGACAGTTTCATTTTCAAATCCTACTTAATGACTGGAACGGTATTCAACTGTTTTTTTTTTTTAATCTTAAAAATTACAATAGATTCAGGATCATATATGTTTAAAAATCAGCCCCTCCATCAAATGACAAAAAGAAATAAAACAGCAAGGAAGCTTGAAAGACTGCAAATATTATACGCAACTGAAAAATATATCAAATATGTCCTCTTACAATAAATGTAAATAAGTATGTTAAATATATTAGTGCATATATATACACACACATATACATTATTAATTGTTTAAGAGTTATTCTAAGATGACTAAAGGATAAAAGTAAAAAGATGGAGAAAGATTCTTCACTGTATTCCAAACCATCTTAATCAAGGGTAACAATATAAGCGAGAGTTAAATTCAAGGAGAAAATGTTTGAAATTTTAATAATGAAGAGCATAATCTACTATTAACCTTTATTTATTCATTTATTTTTTAAAAATTAAAAAATGCACAAATAAAAACTTTGAAATATAAGAAGAAATCAAGAGAAACACAAGGAAAGTTTTTAACAAAAATCTCTCCAAGCATAAATTTTAACTAAACAGCGATAAACAACTACAGGAGAGCTGAAAAATATAATATTTTCCAATAAGTAGTTAAAATTTATTGAGGATCTACTTTCCAGGGACAGAGTAGAGAATAAGACAGACAAGGTCCTAGCCTTACAGAGATTGCAGCTTAGTGGGGAAGACAGATACTAATAAATATATAATAGGATTTCAAATAACAAAAAGCATAGGGGGGAAAAAAGCAACTAAAGGAATAGAAAGCAAAAGAATGAAGAGTGGCAGATACATTAGGTGGGATGGCCAGGAATGGCCTCCGAGAGGTGACATTTCAGCAAAGACTTGAGTGCAATGAGGCAGCAAGTCATGGAGACAATGGGACAGCATGAACCATAAAATATAAAGGCCTCTGAGGGAAAACTTAGCAGAAGGTGTCAACATGACTAGTAAAGAGGACAAAGGAGGTAGGGATAGGAGTAGAGTTCACAGAAATAGACAAGGTAAGGTACCATTTAGCACTGCAGTCTGTGCTGGATTTACATTTACCTCAAGGAGGTTCTGAGAAAGGAGTAATAGGACCTGTTTATTTTAAAAATCACTGGTGAACAAGTAAGAGAGTGCAGTGGGGATGGCAAGAGTGGATCTGGCTGAAGGCTCTGCAGCAGTTTGGACTCTAACTACAATAGTTTAAAGTTAATTAATTAGACTGATTTAAATGATTTGATCAAATTGCACCACATAAAGCAGAGAACACAATTTCTTTTCAAATCCTAGAGAAAATCCCATTATAAAAAGTGACCCTGTAACCTTAATCTAAAAAAAAACTAGATATTTAAATAAGTCATTATAAATAACTACAAATCAATGAAACTCATAATCAATTTTCTTTAAATTAAGATATGCATACAAAGATATGCTACTCTCACATGCTTAGTTCAATGAGATTTGGCAATTGTATATGTCTGCATGTTCACCCCCCAAAACAAGATAGAGGACGCTTCTGTCACCCCAGAAATTTCCTTCATCCCACTTTACAGTGAATCCTCCCATTCTACATTTTGTTTTCTGTCCCTACTGAGAGTTTTGCCTGTTCTTAGACTTCAAATAAATGAAGTGTGTATTCTTGTGTAATGGACTTTTATCACTGCAAGTGATATTTTTCAGATTCATCTATTTTGTTTCTCTATGAGCAGTTCATTCATTTTTATTGCTAAGGGCTGCTCCACTGTATGATTATACCACAAGTTTTTAATCAATTCACCTGTTAAGGGACATTTGCACTGTTTCCAATTTCTGGTATTCTGAAAAAGGCAGTTATGTTTACAGATAAACACCTATATTTATTTCCTTGCATAAATACCCAGGGAGTACAACTGTTGGGCTACCAGGTAGATGAATGTCTACAAGAAACTGCCAAACAGTTTTCCAAACTGGTTGTATCATTTTACATTTCTACCACCAATGTGCTGGCTTCTCTGCATCCTTGCCAACATGTAGTATTGGATTTCTGATTTAGCCATTACAGTGGGTGTGGGATAAGTATCCCAGTGTGGTTTATTTTGTATTTCCCCCAAGACTGATACTGAGCACTTTTCATGGGCTTACTGGACTTTCATAGATCTTTTGTAAAGTATCTCTTCCAGCCTTCTGCCCACTTTTTAACTGGATTGCTTCCTGTTTTATTATTAATGTGTAGGATGTCTCTATTGCTCAGGCTATAAGCCAGATTTAAATAGATCAAATTTAAATTAATTTTTAAAATACCATTTAAAAACTAAATGAAATCTTAAAATTACAGTCATTCACTTAAATGAGCGTAGGTTGGGAATGGATCACTGGCATACCAAGACAATCTTATTCCTTTAGCCCTCGGTCAGCTGAAGGGCGATGAGGAGTGGACCTGCTGGGCTGCCTGTGGCACCCAGTGCAAACTGCCTGTGGCTGTGAGCAGCCTTACGTGTTTAGCGTGAACATATTCCTGACATTCTACAGGGAAAGGAAATATCTAAACTGAAATTATAGCAGCAGTTCCCAGAAAATTACAAGATTTGACCACAATACTGGCTAACTACTGAGTTGAGGTGACAAGCAGGGGCATACCAGCATCCCAAAACCTGCTCAGTGGCTTCAGGGGCTAAGGGGACTGAGGCTAGTCACACCCCTAAGTGCAACTGCAGGTCACTAGGTGGAAAGTGTTAAATTAGAGAACACACAAAAAATGATAAAGAGAACAGCACATATATGAAACGAAAGAAATTCAGTCAAAACTATACTAAGATTAAAGATATAAATGCTTGCATTTAAAAAAAAGAGAAAAATAAAACAACTTCTAAACAGCAACAAAAAAGAAATGTGAAGCAATTTATGAAACGGAAGAGGTAAATCTTTATAAATGGAAGTATTAAAAAAAAAGTAGAATTAATATATTAAGAGTTGATTCTTTAAGGGTTGAAGGAAAGATACAACAGACCACCAGATAGAAAAAAACCCAAACAATAAAGAATCAGAAAAGGTAAAACAGCTACAACTACAGAAGCAATAAAAAAATCCCAGCTTAAAAAATACATATATTATTATGTAACTTGGAAAGTTACTTAATCTTCACAAATTTCAATTTTTCCTTCTACATCAGTATCTATCTATTGCATTTGGCAGGCAGTAAATAAGATATATTTGCTCCTGAATATTTAGTACAGTTTCTGACACATAGTAAGCCCTAATAAATGTCAACTGTTAATGTCATTTTTATAATAATATGTTAATACTAGTCTCTGTGCAAACATACTAGATAAGCAATCTGAAATAGATGATTACCTACAAGAGTATGAAGTACCAAAACTGACATAAAGAATAGTGGAAGGAATAACAACTGAGAACATCTAACTAGGTATAGCTGGTTTCTTGGAAGTTAACATGAAATTTTTAAGGACCAGAAAATTCCCAAACCATTTAAACTGCTCCGAAGAACAGAAAACAATGAAAATCATCCCCTAATTTGTTTTATGCAGCTAGTACAATAAAAAACATACACAAATATAAAATATACACACAAAAAATTACAGACCAGGCAAATTTACATATATAAACATTTTACATAAAATACAACCAATGAATAGAATTCATTATTCTAATAATATACCTGTAATACATTAGCAAATTTTTTATTCCAGGAATACAAAATCAGTTTAACATAAGAAAATATGTTAATATAATTCATGGCATTGGTTAAGGAAAAGAAAATAACCATATGGATCACCTGAAAGATATGGAAAAGGCCACAGGATAAATCTGAACATTTATCCATGTTTAAAAAATTAACCTAGTAAATAGAAATAGGAGTATATTTTCTTTTCATTATAAAGATTATGTAACACAAACCTACAATCAACAGCATATCTCATAGCAGTTCACTGGAGGAATTACTATAAAGTAAAGAATAAAACAAAGATTCAACCTATCAATACTATTATTTAACATTGTTTTGGGAGTTTCAGCAAATGCAGTTCAAGAGGATAAAAGCTATAAATGTTCAGAGGAAAATGATTGTTTCTAGAAGAAAAAAACAGGTTAGAAAACAGTGTCAAAAGTAGGATCTTTTTAAAATTAAACACACACCGATATGCATACACATGACATGAAAAAGACTGTGGTTATTATTTTGGTAAGAGATAACTCTTATTTAGCTTAACTACATTTTCAAATGGGCCTATATCATGGCCTACACTATATTTAAGCTTATTTTTAAAAAAGAATTTAAAATGTAAATCTAGGAATTCATATTTAAGAGTTTTACATCTATATTAATATTGACAGATTTATATAATAAAGAAATAAAACAAGAAAATACAAATATACAGAACTGGGAATGAGAAAGATACAGTATGCCAAACTGAAACAATCAAACATTTTGTGTACTTGGTTCAGTTAATTTTATAGGCGAATTATTTCAAAACTTGCAAGGAAAATATATTTCTCATATTATAGAAATTTCTCTTGAATAGTACTGTCCAACAGAACTTTTTGTGATAATGGAAACTTCTATATCTGCTGTGTCCAACAGAGAAGTCACTAGTCAAACATGGTTGCTAAGCGCTCAAAACAGGGCTAGTGCAAGTGACGAAGTAAAATGGTAATTTAAAAAAATGTCTACCAAATTAAATTTAAATAACTGCATGTAGCTAGCTGGTGATTACCAAATGGACAGTGCAATTCCAGAGGGTGGAAAAGGTGGAAGCTTCCCATTTTGGCATTACTTAACAATGTTACTTAATATTCAAGAAAAATCCGGATAAAATACTAATAAATTGGATCTAACAGTGCACTAAAATAATATGCAGTGATCAAGTGCTCCCCCCGCCCCTGGAAATACAAGGACAACTTAATAATCAGGATGTTAATCCATGACATCAATTAAAGAATGGAGAAAAACTAGATTTTCTCCTCAGATGCTGAGAACGCACAAATAAATTCAGCATCTTTTCCTGATTAAAAAAAAATAGAATACTTTCCTAGCATGATAAATAAAAAGATATTCTGAACCAACAGGCAATAAAAAGCCTGGCACTAAAACACTAGAGACATTCCCATTAAAGTCAGGAAGGTCACAGAGAGAATATCAGCTATCACTATTATTATTACCATATTTTCACAGGCAATATGAAAGAAAGAAATAAGACACATAACCATTAATAAGTACGAAAATAAAAGCATTATCTATTAAAAAACTCCATCAAAATCAGTAGAAACTATTAAAACTAAGAAGTGACTAGTAACATTGCCAGTTGTATGATTAAAATAAATTCCCAAGTGGCAATGTTGATAATATAGGATATTTAAAAAAATTCACTAGTAATAATTTTTAAAGCATTACAAAAGTACCACAAAGACTTAAGAGTCACAAACGGTTGAGAGCTCTCTTGAAATAAAGCAAATCAAATCTGTTAGTAAACCTCTTCAGAGTCTCCTGACTCTTTGGCCACCCCACAAGAGTTCACACGTACATGCATGCATGTACACGCGCACACGTGCACACACACTTCGATCCACACTGATTTCCTACTCACCCAGCAAACAACCAACGCAGAACCAAAACCAATTCAGAAAAAGGCTAATTAATATTTATTATTTTCCCCATGCTGTAAAAGAGGAGTATTATGTTTCCTCTCAGAATGTCCCTGAACTTTTAAAGATTTAACCATCTGGAAGAAATCTGAAAGTTTATACGAGAAGGCTAAAGACGTGGAATCCTAATTCAATTTCCCCCCATTTTAATAGGAGCCTGTAGCAAACATTTATTTTTAGAGATTCTCAGCAGGGAATTGAACAAAAGGCGACTGTGTGTTAAACATGGTGAGGTCTCTCTGGTCCCATCTATACCAGCTTTACAAACATCAGGTTGGAATTACGTGATTTAAACTTTAAACCAACCATTTCCAGACCACAAAATCTATTCCATATTTATCAGTCAGTATAAGCTCTCTGAGTTATAGCTGAGTTCAAATGTGAAATTTGCATTTTTCAAGCGCCAGTAAAAGAATTTTCCTTTGGACTTAGACTACATAAGGCTGAATTGTTCAAGAAGGTTTATCTGTATAGTGTTTTTATTTGTTTCTCCAACAAAAATTTTCATCTGTGCTTGATTAATCTGACTCTATCTTTTCTGATGTAAAGTCTATGAGTATCAGAGACATCACTCTCCACTATTTTCTTATTAAATAAGAACTACAACTTTTTCTCTAAGTTTACAACAGTAAAAGAAGATGGTATTTACAGCCTGCCCTGATCACTATAAGCATTTCTATGTCTTGATTTGTGATATGTATCTTGTCATAGTCCTGGTAAAATACAAAAGGAAACAAGAAGTTTTCCATTATTAAGAGCGTGGTCGTTTTAAAACATGTCCACAAATCCTGTGATACTCCTCCCATCAAAAGATTGAAGTCTTTCCCCACCCTCTGAATATGGCCAATCTTAGTGACTCACTTTGTGGTTGCAAATTTTTTTTTTTTATTTAAGAAAACAAACAAAACACTTAGAACCACCAGCAATGGCTATTTCAGTTAGCTTAACCACAGGCATATTTAAATCAAGTATCCATAATAATCACTATTTTATAACAAAAACCTGTGTTTGCACAGTAAGTTTCATAAACCAATTCAAAATTAAGGCAACAAGGAAAAAATCTACATATTCAGATAGCAAAGTTCTTAAATTCTAAGTATTAAACACTAACTTAAATACCATTTAATTAGCTGAGTGACTCACTTTTAATTAAAAGAATGCACAGAAGGCATACACAGAATAAACAGAAGCGAGGTTGAACTGCGTTGCAAGTTAGGTCCTAAAAGGGGATATGGTTTCCTCCTGGCCTCGTCTTCGACGCTCAGCTGTAGAACCCAGCCACCATGCTGAGAGGAAGCCAAGAGCAACATGAAAAGGCCACAAGTTCCAGCCCAGGTCCCAGCTGACAACTGGTACCAGCTGTTAGCCGAGCAGAAGAGGCTCCATGGGATTCCAGCCCCATGCTCTGAGCACCTTAAGCTGCTTCTATCTTTCCTCTTGGACTTCTTCTCTGCACTGCCCTAAACTTACCCCAACTTTGAAAAGTTGCTTTAATTAAACACCTTCGCTCATGAAACTGCTACTACTGCTATATATGCTCTGAGTTTTAAACCAACGAACAAATGACATTTGTGTGAAAAAGTCATTCTATGACTTTGTGGCTGGTCACAAATGGGTGACCACCCAACCAAGCCACCATGTCAAAACACTCACTGTTCCTTCTGATGAATACTAGAAGGGAATATGGTAATTATCACAATAAAATTCTTCTCTACGAAAGATAAGCCTGAACAGTTAAAAGGTAAAAGGGACACTGGAGATAATCTAGTTTAGGACTTTTTCCCACGAGTGGGATATCGACATTGTCCAGGGAAAATTTTCCATAACATTAAGGATCAAGAATTTTTACCTCCCTCCTTCCCCATGTGAACTTGCATAATATAATAGTAATTTTAAACTTCAAATAAATTTTGCTCGTATTTTATAGCTACAGCAGTAAAACATACTCCATACAACACTACTGTTTTGTCTTTAATGTTTAGGATATATGGATAAAGATAACAATATGTGTTAAATATAATAAAAGAATGTTTGGGAATCCATAAATAGTCATCTTAGAAAAAAAGTAAAAGTAGCTGTTCTGTTTCTACCATAATAAATGTTAAGAAAACACTGATATAATTCAAATCAGTTGGGGAAACCGAAGATCAGAAATGTTATACAATTGTCACAGAGGCAAAACTATGAGCAGAATGGTATACTGATGTTTTTCAGTCATGCAGGGGGCTCAATAAGACTTGAATTAATAGAAGGAAAAATAATTATGCTTAAATTCAAAAAGTAAGTCAATGTGACTCACTGGATTCCAATTCCTTCAATGTTATATTCATCATCTTTCAGGTAGAGTCTCTTTCTCCTTAATGGGAAAAACCTGAAAACCTTAGTGGAGAGGCCCCAGGCATCATCAGGTCAACATGGGGGAATGTGGCTGATGGTGACCAGCTACTGAAAGCCATTTACAAACTCAACATCCTTGGCCTTAACTGCAGAGGCTGTACAGGGGAAATAGCCCCAGTGGTGGCCAAGTGACAAAATCACAAAAATGAGAACATATACAGAAGTCACCTGAGAAAGCATCTCTTCCCCAACAAAACATCAGTTCCATGAAGAGGACTTTGGTCCTTGTAGCCTCTTCCTGATAGGACTATTGGATGTGATTCCTGGAAACGCAGGAGTCATCTTGGTTTCAGGAGACAAAAGCCACAGGCTGAGGACGGCAGAGCAGGCCGAGAACATGGCTTCTGAACACAGAGGCGAGCCATCACACCAGCTCCGAAAGGTCTCTCCTTTGGACTTTACTGAGTGATGTTTACAACTATGTAGTTGGTGTTTTGTTTTCTTGTAGCTAAAACCCTGTTTAAGGGAATAAATCTGACTTTTTCTCCTCAAGCCATTCTGTCCCACAGATGGTGCTGTGCCCGTCTGTCTTATTTCTAAATAGTTAAACAGGGTAAACATTTAATCACCTTCCCCCTCATCCCTGCTCCTACCACCACTCCAAACTTCTTACAAGACTGATGAAAGAGATTTTCTCAAAGAGGAAATGAAATGTTTTAGCTCATAGGACATCTCCCTGTAGCATGGGAGGCAGAGACAGGAATGGTTTCCTCCTGTATACCATTTAACCTCAGTTCTGGACAGTACCTAGAAATCCAAAAAGAGAAAGAAGGAAACCAGAACTAACGCATGCCAAGTTCCCAACTTCTACTGGGGAAAGAGCACAAACAGCAGGCCTTGGTCAGGGGAGATATTACAAAACCATTCAGTCAACAGACGATCGTCCTTCCACTTCAGGGTCAGGTTAGAGACCCTCCAGTCCGTCTGCCATTTAAGAAACAACCTTAGGAAAGGCCTATCTGAATTCTGAACAAAGAGTACTGTGCTTTCCTTTCTTCTTCCAATGCTCTTCTTGATAAAGTATTTTGTTGATCATAGTAGCTTATGAAGTTATAGAAATTATTAAAGTTCAATGACATTTTTGAAAGGTATGGAACAAAATGGTGAACACAAACAAGATGGGAACTCAACTTCATGACAAAAAAATTTTTTTAATGAGTTAAAAATTAAAAGAATGCATCTTTGTGGTACAGCAGCAATTTGCTTTGTCAAATTTCTCGGATTAAAATTTACAAAATCCAAATCCTGTTCTGAACCAACAGCCTAGACGATTTCTCTAAAATATAAAGAGAATTCCCAACCCAAGCAATCTCCCACTAACAGCTCCATAGTCTAAAATGACCATGAGGGTTTGGAATAAGTGAAACAATGAAAGAGATACAGAATTCAACAGTTCACTCTGGTTCCTGTGATGCTTCAAGGGAAGTTCCTTAATCGGGTCTTTAGGGTTGCCCTAAGGGCTTTAAAAAAGGAATTCTACACCAGAGGCAGAAATCAAACAATTAGTAAACATTGAGGAGGTAAGGAACAATAATTATCACTAAAGGCTTTAAAAAAGGAATTTTATACCAGAAGCAGAATCAACCAATCAGCAGACAATGAGGAGATAAGGAACAATAATTACGGATACAAATTAATAGTCTAGTACTATCAGTGAAGTATTGCTCAACGGATAAAGTATTGAGAGAAAAGAAAAGTAGGTTTAAACTTAATTTTACATCAGACTAGTTCCTGAAAATTTAGAATCAAACTTGTAGAACCAGAAGTGTCCAAGACATGTAAACAGACCTTTATGTAAACAGAATTTCCCCTCCTCTTCCCAAACAATTGGATCCTAGCTTAGACTAAAGCAATCATGGATTACTTAAGCAAGGCATTTTAAAAATATATAATACCCTTATTTACAGTAACTAATCCACAAGTTGATCATTCAAATGCACTAAGTGAAAGTCTAAGGAGACCAGAAAAAAATACCCAAAGTAAAAGAGAGATCAAGTAATTTCCTTAAAAAATTTTGCTAAGTTTATGTGACATGTGTTAGGTAATCACTCACCACGGAGTACAAATGTGAAACACAGCTCTGCCCTACCTAGCACATTTCCAGGAGGTACTTCCTCTAGATCTTCCAGCTCCCTTCCCATCAGAAGATACAGGTTTCCCAGCACACACGTTGCCATGTGGGGGACTGGAGGAAGGTCATCTGGTGGAGCCGAGAAGCCTAACGGTACCTGGGCAAAGAAAAATGGTTAAAAAACATGTTAGGAGCCACTAAATGAAAACAACTGTTTATATCTATGAAGTTATTTTTATTCAGAAGTATGACATGGTACAGCTGTATTTTATATTAACATAAAACATGCACATTTGAAATGGAATGGTATAAAAATAAATCTTGCTTTATGAATAAAATTTTAAATGGTGAAGCCTCTTAAATATTAAAAAAATTCTCATGAATCTCACATATTCATAAATTCTGGCTAATATTAATTGTTTTGACACAGTAGTTTCATATAAGTTGAAAAACAAATCTGCATAGCCCTTTGTTGGCGTGTATGTGAATCATGTTACAGTTTACATATACTGCTTCTGGTGACTACTGTGCTATTTTTTCAACACTATTTATTATCATTTAAAATTGCTTTATTATTATTATAATATCCTATGACTGAAAGGATAAGAGATTATGAGCTCTCCCTGTATCATATTTATTCTTAGGGAGATACTGTCTTTAGTTCTTTAACCTGGCAGTTATAGTCTCTGGAAATATGCCTTCCCCATCAAAGTAAATAAATGTCCTGCAAGTATTTCAGTCAAGGAATCTACATACTTTTAGTACCCATAGGCCCAAGTGCTACGAAGGGAAAAAACAGTCTCAGCCTCTCAAAAATACGTAATTTAACATCTAATAACATGGATGAATCTAGAAGACATCAAGTTGAGTGAAATAAGTCAGGCACAAAAAGGTCAAATATTGTGTGAGATCACTGATATGAAATAATGAGATTAAAGTGAATTCATAGTCAGAAAATAAAATAGAGGTTACCAGGGGACAGGGGTAGGAAATGGGGAGTTAATGCTTAAATCGTACAGAGCTTCTATTTGGGGAGATGGAAAAGTTTTGGTGATGGCAGTACAATATTGTGAATGTAACTAGCAGTACTGAATTATACATTTGAATGTAATGAAAAGGGGAAATTTAAGTTGTATATATACTAAAATAAAAATTAACATTTTGGAAGATGATGGAGACTGGGGAAGAACTCCAAAAATGCTGAATCAAAGAAAAAGTAAAATAATCTCCAAGATCAGGCAGGCCATTCTGTGCAGGGCCTGCCAGCCCGCATCCCGCCCCTCACTGGTCCCACGTCCACGTAGCTCGGGAGCTGCTCGGAGGTACACGAATGTTGCTCACAGCGCCACTCTCAGCAGTGAGTTAGAGCTCAACGCAAGCGCAGGCACAGGGACCCAAGCTCCCAGGTCGCTGAGGAGGGCAGCACGCAAAAGGACTCCCAAGGGAAAGACAGAGGCCACAGCCGAACTGTGGGCAAGAGGGGGACATGCCATCAGTCTGTGTCCTGGACCAGCTGAACACGAATGGACCTGTCTGTATGGGGCCTTCATTTCTGGACTGACCCCACTGGGTCTCTGGGGCAGGACCCCCTAACGGGGAAGAAATCAGAAGCAGAAAAACCTCACAGAAAAAAAAAAGGGGGGTGGGGTGGAGTGGGCTGCACTGCTGTGAGACAGGAAGGGTACTGAAACTGCAAAGTGTGTAAGGAAAAGGGGACACTGAGGGAGGGACAGAATTTAAACACTAAGCATCAAAAAAGAGCTTTAACAGAAAACGAAATAAAACCCTAGGCAAGAGGGAAAAACTAACATTCAGAGTCACCTCATCAAAATGATGAGATGTCCAGAAATCAACAAGTTACAAGCCACACTAAAAAAATGGGAAGACACAGCTCAGTCAAGGGAGCAAATTAAAACTTCAGAGGCACAGAATTTGAAATCAAAGAAGTTCAAACAAATATTTGGCTCCCAGTCTCCCTGTTTTTCAGTGATATAGAGTAAAGCTGATGTTTTCACTTCTTCAGCAGAAGTGACTTGATTACAATATGATGGGAAGTCATCGTACTTTTCCACCATAACGTTTAGTACATTTCAAAGATATTCCTAAACAATCCAGCAGAAACTGCATCAATAGTGCTATGAAACAGAATTTTCTGGCTAAATAAAATTTAAGTTGGTTAAGAAAATGCTTTCATTGCAACCTTATTAAAAAAGTTTGTAAGTACAATAAAGTCTTTACTTGTGAAAGAATTTTCAGATTGCAGTTAAATCATTCTCCAAGGCTCTTGCAAGAGTTCTGCATTGTTTCTCACTAGAGCTACATTATATGTTGATTTAATGCCTACTATGTTCAAGGCAGTTCAATATCAATATTAAACATTTCATTTTTTTCTTAATTTTAGGTTTGGAAAAAGAGGATCCTCATTAGCTCCACAGTGAGGCAGGCATCCTTGAACCCTAGTCTTAGTTCTCCTGTGAGCTGGTGTGTCTCAGTAAATATTTAAATAAATGTCTATTATATTCCAGATGCTGTGTTAAGTCCTGAGGAAACAAATTCACCAGATACAGTTATTGAGAACTCACAGAAATGAATGGAGACTCTAAAGAGAGTCTTTTTAGAGGCTGTATTAAGTGCTATGATTGAAGCATACTGAGGAGGAGGGGGCATTAGGGGGTTAGAAGAACAGAGAGACTGGGCATGTTCTCTACTTCTTCCTTTCCAATTTTGATGCCTGTTATTTCTTTTTCTTGTCTAATTGCTCAGGCTAGAATTTCCAACACAATACTGAATAACAATGGTGATAGTGGACATCCTCGTCTTGTTCCTGATCTTAGGGGGAATGTTTTCAGTTTTTCCCCATTGAGGATGATGCTAGCTGCGAGTTTTTCATATAATCCCTTTATCATGTTGAGGAAGTTTCCTTCTATTCCTATCCTCTGAAGTGTTTTCAACAAAAAAGGATGTTGTTTGTCAAATGCCTTTTATGCATCAACTGAGATGATTTAGTGGTTTTTCTGCTTTGATTTGTTGATATGGTGTATTACATTAATTGATTTTCTTATGTTGAACCATCCTTGCACACCTGGGATGAATCTTACTTGGTCATGGTGTATAATTCTTTTAATGTGCCGCTGGATTCGATTTGCAAGAATTTTGTTGAGGATTTTTGCATCTATATTCATTAGAGAGATTGGTCTGTAATTTTCTTTTCTTGTAATATCTTTGTCTGGCTTTGGTATGAGGGTGATGTTGGCTTCATAGAATGAGTTTGGTAGCCTTCCCCTTTTTAATTTTTTTGAAGAGTCTGAGCAGGATTGGTACTAATTCTTTCTTGAATGTTTGGTAGAATTCACATGTGAAGCCATCTGGTCCTGGACTTTTTTGGGGGGGAGCTTCTTAATGACTGATTCAATTTCTTTACTGTGATTGGTTTGTTGAGGTCGTCTATATCTTCTTGAGTAAATGGCAGTTGTTCATGCCTTTCTATGAAGTTGTCTATCTCATCTACATTGTCTAGTATTTTAGTATAAAGTTGTTTATAGTATCCTCTCATTATCTCCTTTATTTCTGCAGGGTCAGTGGTTATGTCTCCTCTTCCATTTCTGACTTTGTTTATTTGCATCCTCTCTCTTCTTTTTTTTGTCATCTCCTTAATCAATTTAAAGAGATAAAGGAAAATATGGATATATAGCTAAAGAATATTAAGAAGACAATGTGTGAGCACAAAGAAGAATTTGAAAGTTTAAAAAGAAACACAAAGTTTGGAATGAAAGGCACAATGATGGTGGTTAAAAATACATTAGAGGCAAAGAACACCTGGGGCAATATATAAGATAGTACAAAGGTTCCATGCACTAGAATAACTTTCCAGAAACCGACCAGATAAGTCCTGAAACCTAGAGGGCCCAGCCTCTCCAGAACATCAGCTAGTTTCATCTCCCTACCCCTTATTAGTGACAGCCCCTTTCAATATGAAAAAGTTAGAATGGCCATAACCCAAATACCCCTAAAGAGTGGGAGAAAGATCAAAGGTGATGGTGGAGTTATACAGAGAAGGTAGGGTTTAACAAAAGAACATGATTGCTGAACCATTAAATTGATATTTCTTAGTCTCCAGTATTTTAGAGCAGCTAGAAGCAAAAACCTAAAATTGTGGAATTGTAAGCCATGTCAAACTCTGAAATATTTTCTACAACTAATTGTTCTGCTGTGCCTTGAAATTTATTGTTTTTTTTAATATATGTGATTTTTCACAAAAAAGAAAAAAAGTCGATTGTGATGACTTAAAAAAAATGTATTCCTTCTAGCCTCCTATATTCTGGAGCAGCTAGAAGAAAAAATCTGAGCGGATCGTGCGGTAGCAACTTGTTGACGAGTGCTCTGAAAACTTCTGCTTTTTTCTTTCTTTGCTTTGTGTTTGTTATATTATACAACACCAGATGTGAACAGGCAGAAGAAACAATCATGAACTAGAAGACAGGGGCAACCAAAACCATACAGTCAGAAGAACAGACAAAGAAGAAAACAGGAAAAAAAGAACACTGCTTCAGGAATCTGAGGGAAAGACTGACGCATACAAACATACGTATCATGGGTGTTATGTCCCAGGAGAAGAGGGAAAAAGGGCAGAAAGAATCTTTGAGGAAATGATGGTAGAAAATTTCCCAATTCTTATGAAACCCACAACCTACACTAACTTCTAGAAGAAATTATTGAAAACCTCAAAAGTCCAATTATAAGTAAAAAGACTGAAACAGTCATCAAAAACCTCCCAAAAAAGAAAAGCACAGATGACTTCACAGGTGAATTCTACCAAACATTCTAAGAAGAATTAATAATAATGCTGCTCAAACTATTCCAAAAAAAGAGGAGGGAATGCTACGTAACTCATTTTACGAGGCCAACATCACCCTAATACTAAAGTCAGATAAAGATACTACAAGAAAAGAAAATTACAGAACAATTTATCTTATGAATATAGATGCAAATGCTTGCAAACAGAATCCAGCAGCACATTAAAAGGATTATACACCATGATAGGTGGGTTTTATGCAAGGGTAGTTCAACATAAGAAAATCAATTAATGTAATAATACAAATTAACAAAATGAAAGGAGGAAAAAAACACATGGTCTTCTCAATTGATTAAAAAAAAGGCATTTAACAAAACCCAGCACCTTTCTTGATAAAAACACTTAGAAAACTATGAATAAAAGGAAACTACCTCAAAAAGAAAAAGGGCATATAAGAAAAAACCCACAGCTAGCATCTGACTTTATGGTAAAAGACCAAAAGCTTTCCCTCTAAAATCAGGAATAAGACAAGGATGCCCACTGTCACCACTGTTATTCAACACTGTTTTGGAAGATCTAGTCAGCAGAGTTAGGTAAGAAAAAGAATTAAAAACCATTGAAATTGGAATGGAAAGAGTCAAACTTTCACTATTAGCAGATGACAAGATCCTATATAAAAAAAAAAGTCACAAAAAATCTACAGCAAAGTTACTAGAGCTAATAAATGAGTTCAGCAAAGTGACTGGGTACAAGATCAACACCCAAAACTCAGTAGTGTTTCTATACACTGGTAATTAGCAATCTGAGGAAATCAATGTAAAAATTCCATTTACAAAAGCAACTACAAGAATCAAATATCTAGGAATAAATTTAACCTAGGATGTAAAGAACTTCTATGTGGAAAACTACAAAACTTTGCTAAAAGAAATCAAAGGAAATCTAAATAAATGGAAGAATATTCCACGTTCATGGACTGGAAGACTAAATATTTTTAAGATGTCAATTCTACCTAAAATAATTTACAGATTCAACCCAATCCTAATAAAAATTCCAATAGCCTACTATTCAGAAATGGAAAAGCCAATTACCAAATTTATTTGGAAGGGTAAAGGGTCCCAAATAGCAAAAAAACATCTTGAAAAAGAGGAAAGGAAGCTGGAGAACTCACACTTCCTAACTTGAAAGCTTATTTCAAAGCTACCGTGATGAAAACAGCATGGTTTTGGCACAAGGATAGATATACAGACCAATGAAACTGAATTGAGAGCTCAAAATTAGACACACATCTATGGCTAACTGATTTTTGACTAGGCTGCCAAGTTTACCTAACTGGGAAAGAATTGTTTTCTCTTCAACAAATGGTGCTGGGAGGGCTGGAAATCCATGTGCAGAAGAATGAATGAGGACCCCTATCTCACTTCATGTACAAAAATCAACTCAGAATGGATCACAGACCTAAATATAAGAATCAGAACTATAAAACTCCTAGAAGAAAATTTAGGGAAGCATCTTCAGGATCTTGTGTTAGGTAATGGTTTCTTAGACTTTATACCCAAACCATAAGCAACAAAAGAAAAAAACAGATAAATGGGACTCATGAAAATTAAAAACTTCTGTGCATCAAAGGACTTATTACGAAAGTGAAAAAACAACCTACTCAATGAGAGAAAATGGATGGAAATCACACAATCGATAAAGGGTTTAATATCCAGAATATATAAAGAAATCTTACAACTCAGTAATAAAATAACTACCAACTCAATTTAAAAAATGGGAAAAAGACTTAAATAGGCATTTCTCCAAAGAGGATATACAATGGCTAAAAAGCACATGAAATGATGCTCAACATCACTAGCTATCAGGGAAATGCAAATAAAACCACAATGAAATACCATTTCACACCCACTAGAATGGCTATTACTAAAAAAAAGAAAAAATTACAAGTGTTGAAGACGTTGTGGAGAAATAGGAACACACATTTATTGCTGGTGGGAATATAAAATGTTCCAGCTGCTGTGGAAGAGTTTGGCAGCTCCTCAGAAAGCTAGGTATAGAATTACCATATGACCTGGAAACCCCTCTATTGGTATATACCCCTAAAAATTCAAAGCAGGTACTCAAACAAATATTTGCACACCAATGTTCAAAACGGCATTATTCATAATTGCCAAAGGATAGAAGCAACCTAAACGTCCATCAACCAATGAGTGAATAAATAAAACATGATATAAATATACAACAGACTATTATTTAGCCTTAAAAAGAATGAAGTTCTGCTTCACACAACAACATGGATGAACCTTAAAGACAAGTGAAATAAGACAGAAAAGGACAAATATTGGATGATCTCACTGACATGAAATAATTAGAATAAACAAACCCAAACTTTTAGAATATAGCCTATAAGTTGGCCAGGCTGGGCTGGGGGTAAGGAATGGGAGTTAATGCTTAATTTGTGCAGAATTTCTATTTGGGTTGAATGTAAAGTTTTGGAAATGGATGATGACACAGTAGTTTGAGTGTAATTAACAGCACTGAAATATGTATGTGAATATGGTTAAAAGAGGAAATTTTAGGTTGTAGAGATGTTACTAGAATAAACAATTAAAAGATAAAACAGGATTGTACAACACAGTAATAATATATATTATATAACTATATAATTATTATATTCTTTCATCAATTTTAACAAAGGTGCCACACTAATGCAAAGTATTAACATAAGGGGTTGTAAACCTACAACTTCTCTAATTAAAAAAATTTACAAATCCATTTTGAGGCAATATATACAAAGATAACTAACACCACAGACATACTGTCAATGACGAAAATGTAGGACAGCCAACTAAGTTCACAGAAGCTCAGCAAAGGAGAGGCCACTGCATCTGGACAGACTCAGCAAGTCCACAAGAGTGATGGCCCTTGAGGTCCATGTTGCAACTAAACGTATGAAACAACAACAGCGCTGCAGGATAGCGCTAAAAGAAGGTTGGAAAGAAAGAAAAGATACAAGGATTGGATAGGAAGAAACAAAACCATCCACAGACAATATGGTTATCTACCTAAAAGAATCCATAAACAAATTATTATAATTAGAAAGTTCAGCAAAGTGACTAGATGCAAGATCAATATACAAGAGTTCATTGTACTTTATATATATATATATATATATATCAGCAATAGCAGAAAACATATAGTTTTAAACAGTAACTTTTAGTATAGCAACAAAACATAAGATTATAAGGGCTAAATCTAACAAAAATTTTTCAATACCGTATTAGGGAAATTATAAAAGATTAATGAAAGCCATTTAAAATGACCTAAATAGACGAACAGACATACTTAATCCAATAAAGGATAGGAAGATTCTGTACTGTAAAATGCTGATTCTTAACAAATTGATGTACTGTTTTACAACAATTCTAATTCAAGTCTCAACAAGGCTTTTCATGGAACCTGACAACCTGGCTGTATACTTTACACAACAGAACAAAGAGTGCGGAATAAAGAAGACACAAAGAAACTAAAGGCAGAGAGACTTCACCTTTTGGCTTTTAAATGTAGCAATGAAGACAGCACTGAATAGAAAAACTAAAACAGGACATGCACATGTGAAACTTGACTTATGACAGCTGGTAAAACATATTATTGGGTAAAGGATGAACAATTTAATGAATGACACTGGAACAACTAGATATTTGTAATAGGAGAATAATGAAATTGGATCCATTCCTCCCATACATAAACATTGACAGCTGAACAGGAAAAGCAAAACTAAGCAGTTTAGAAGAAAATATAAGAGAAAACTTAGTAACTTCAGGGAAGTTATAATTTTAATTTTCTTAAGCAACACACAAAAAGCAATATTCATAAAGGAGAAGACTGATAAATCCAACCTTGTTAAAATAAAAACTCTGCTCATTAAAAGATACCAAATAGGAAGTGATGAGGACAAATACCAACTTGGAAGAAGAAATTTCCAAAACTTAAAACTGATAAGGAATTAGAATCCAGAATATACCAAGGACTTCTTAAAACAAATATTTAAAAGAAACAAAAACAAAAGACAAATAGCATAAGAGAATAGGAAAGTGATCTTAAGATTTATCTTCACAGAAGAGAAAACATGAATGACCAATAAACATATTAAAATAATTATCAGAAACAATATAAATTAAAACCACAGCAAAACACCCTATCATATCCAACAGGATGGCAAAAATTAAAAACCTGAGAATACCAAATTTGGTGAGGATGTGGAAAAACTGTTATTGTTATACCTCCCTGTAAGGAGAATAAATAGAAAAACCACTTTGAAGGACAATTTGGAATTATCCAGTTAAGTTGAAGATATATATTCTATTACCCAGGGACTCCAATTATGAGTGTAGTCCCTAGAATCTCTTGCAAATGTACGCAAGGTGCTAAGAACAAAAATATTCAGGGCAGCATTATTTTAGATGAGAAAAAAATGAAAACAGCTGAAACAGTGAAAGGAAACTGTATAAATGAAGTCTATCTTTATATAATGGAATATACAAATGTATCAGTGAACAACGAATGAACTACAGGAATAGGCATCAACACAGCTTAATCTCACAATGTTGAGTAAAAACAGCCAAATCATAGAACAAATAAAATAAGATCCCATTTATAAAAAGTTAAAAAACATGCAAATGTAACAATATATTCTTTTGAAATACATGCATAGGTTGTGAAACTACAAAAAAGGAAGAGAAGGTTGTGGCAGACAGACTCCAAGAACACCCTTTCTGGTGTTCACACCTGCGTATCACCCCCTCCCTTTGAGTGTGGGTGGGATGTACGGTTTGCTGAAGGCAAAGGGGTTTCACTCCTATGGTACTCAGCATCATATAACTCTCTGTCTCGCCTTAGTAGATGTACTCTAGAGCCTGCCCTTATTAGCGTAATGAAGCAGCAGCCAAGCTGGGAGTCCACATGGCAAGGGCCTGTGGGCAGCTGCAGGGCCAGAGTAGCCACAGGTGCCAGCCACAAAGAAACCAGGGCCCTCAGGCCCATGGGACGGAGCCTTGGCCAACAAACACTACAGAGTTCATGCGACCCTGTCCAGCTAAGCTCTGCCTGGACTCCTGATTCCACAGAAAATGGGGGATGATACGTATGATCCGTGTGTACAGTTTAAGCTGTTAAATCGGTGGTCATCAGCTATGCAACAATAGAACACTAATACAAAGGTTAAATACAAAATCCTGGGTAGGTGGTTACCTCTGGGATGCATATGAAATAGTTCACAGTTTTTAAAAAAGCAAGTTGGAATTAGATTTCACGGGGCTCTGAATATTGAAATGGGTCATTTTTGCTGTTGATTAACTTTATCCTACCCACCTAAGTTACCTGACACATAAGGAGCTGATCTCAAGTTCTATCTCCACAAAAGTAAAAGCACAGAAGATAAAATGGAGCGCTCATGGAATTTATAAACCCTAATAAATCAGTGTTCAATGAAATCATTTCTTACCCAGAGAGAGAAAACAAAAGAAAAAAAATTAACAGATTCATGGGCCATACTGAATAACAACAAACCACCAATTACATCCTATGGCCTCAAATTCCAGCCAAGATGATAATTCATGATAATTTTTAATTCATGATTAATACCATACATTGGCTTTTAAACACACCTTTATGGCATTTTCAATCTCTCAAAAAGCACAGTCCTATATACACTCGCTCACTTTGGTTCTCCTGGCCAACTCAGAACATGTCCCAGCCCAGCAAGGTACCTAACCACCGCACTCAGCAACGTGATTTCCACGGGGCAGTTACATGCCAGATGGTGGAACAAGCATTCGCGGCTCCCTCTAACCACCAGCCACCTCCCTATCACCTGCAGCTGGGTACAGGTGCCTCCTGGGCTCGCCCCCGAAGTAGCCCCTTGCGTGAAGAGGAGCACGTGCTCTCCCAGTCTTGATGCGGCAGTTTCTGTCCAGCAAGTTCTTAACACTCGTGCTGACCCTGGCTGGCTCCCTGGACCATCTTCCCGACCCCATGAACTTTATTTTTTAATTACTAAGTATATACCACATTTATTCCTAAAAATGTTCTGAGACACCTCTAAACTGTGATCTTATTTTTGCCACTTGGCTCAGGACTTACAGATACTGGCTGTCCACATGGTTCCAAGGTGATTCCTGGGCTCTGCCCACCATACTGTTGCTGCCCATGAACTGCTTACTGCCTGCCTCTGGCCCAAGCCTCCCAGTTTCTGGGTCCCCGTCTTTCTCACATACACGCCACTGCCCTCGTTCCAGCGCGACATCTACTCTTATCCTTCTCTAGCTAGACCACAGGGCAGCTACATGCCGAGACCGGTGGAACAAGCGTTCATGGCTCCCTCTAACTACCAGCCACCTCCCTCTCACCTGGGGTTTTTTGTCTGGAAGGGAAAAGTCGTAAAATTAAATAATGCCAACTAAGTAGAACAGGTATACTAAATGTTATCAAAGCAACACAAGAAGAAATGCAGGGATTCAGTCAGGTATGCCTTTCTGGAGACAAAAAAAAAAACAAAAAACTACAGTAATAAATCAACAGTAAGTTACTCACCAGTCCCAACTAATCTGAAAGGAGACAGGAACTTTGAAACAATATATACATGTTTTACTTCCAATTCTTACCCTTTGTAAAAACTCAACAGGACTGTACTTAGGCCCCAAGACAAAAATTTTCTTTCCTCTCTGAGCCACGCCACTGAATACTCGAGCAAATGCAATAAAAGACTCTTGGTTGTTTTCTTCCTGGGGCACAGGTTTAGGGGTCATATCCTCCACCTGCTGCTCATCACCTGCAGGATGCAAAAGGATAATGAGCGCTAAGAAGGCTCTATTTGATCCAGGAACTGCTTGGAAACACAGAGGAAACAGTGACTATGAATATATATGCCCCAGTTTCAGGAAAGAACCACGAAGAATTAAAAAACATCGACAAAAGCTGCAACAAAAACTAAAGCTCACCACTAAAGGATGAGTGTTTCAAGTTAAGCAAAAAGTCAAACACTTCTCAGCAAGCCTATTTAGGAAAACTATACCTCTTGGCTCTTCTCCCTTTGGACTGGTTTCAAGGACACTCTCATCTTGGGCAGGCTCCGAGGGTGTCTGCCCCTGTGCTGCTGCCAGTTTCTCTGCATGCCTTCGCCTTGCACGCTCACGTCTCTGAGCAATTTCTTCTTGAGTGAGAGGTCTACAGGATATCACAAATATGTTAACACCTAGCAACAGCAAGCATCTCTCAGTTCATTCAGGCAGGGTGCAGTATAAATATGACTGGATAATATGATGACTGGTGCCAACTCCCTTCCAGGCAAAGTGTTTTTCTAAGTTTCCTCTAGAACTCCAATAGGAGAGAATGCCTATCAGGCTTCCTCTGAGAAAGAATCTGTCCCCAGCTGTTCTGAGCTAATGGGCTGACATGCAAGAGTCTCATGTCCCCAGATACAGCTGGCACAGCAGCATGGAACATTTCTCAGACAACCATATTCCTTCTGGGGACACCAAGAACAAGGAGACGGACAGAAAGAAGTAACAGATAGCAGGGCATAGAACCGCTGCAGAGAAACAATCAGAAGGCCTGCCTAAACAATTGAGGTTCTCCTCAACGTATGAAAACCTTCACAGAGAACTGCGGTCCAAGAGGAAGCGTTCCAAGTCATGCTGAGAAGTGGCAATTTAGTAGGAATAAAAGGTCAAGTTGAGATTATCAGCTATAGTGTTAGACCCAAGAAGCACTGCCACAGAAGAAGCAGTAGGCGAATGTTTATATGTGTCTGCCAGAAACTGGTGTGTGAAGTTTTTTCTGAAAGAGTGACTGTCATGCCTGTCAGGCCACTGTGAGGCACTTGAAGCTTTAATACCAAAGAGGTCTTTATAAAAGGGAAACACTAAGTTGAACAAAAAGGGACATTCTGTTTGGGAGTTTGGGTTTGGAGGTACAAACCATGCAGACAGACAATTTCCAGAACTTGGTCCCTTTTACCTGGGTGGGTCCCCATGAACCCTTACCTGTATACTCAACCCCAGACAAGTACAAGACCAATCATGGCCTAAAGTTGGTAAAATCTGAGCATCCGATTATCTACTGTTTTAAACAGATCCTACAGCCTTTACTTATATCAAGTGTGTTTCCAGGACTTGGATTACATGCATATGTTTATAATTTAAAGGTTCCAATATTGTGGATTATAGGAGACAGTGTTACACAGCTCAAAGAGCTCAGGCTCTGTGGCCTGATAAACCTTGGGCTTAAATCCTAGGCTTTGACATTTCTTAGTTAAGCTGGTAAAATACTGGTCTTCACAGTGAGTTTTATTTTTTAAAGTGTAAAATGGGGATATTAACAGACTGAGCACTGACACCCAGGCTGCTATTCCTTTCCTGGCCTTAGTGCTGGAGGCTGGGCCTCCCTGCCTGGGTTTCAGACCCTGTGCACCCCACCTGCTGTCCCTCACCTCTGGCACTACAACTCCCATTTTACTCCCCAGTCTCTGACTTGGGGCCTCACAGGTAAGTCATCTGCTCTGCAGCACCACTTTCCCTCTTCTCTCTCTACCCACCAGAATCCACATGGATGGCTACTCTGAATATGCATAGCCTAGCTCATTCTCAATGGGCACATCCTCTTGGAACTTCTGATGCCATGTGCCCTACAGCCCAGGACACCCACGTTTTTACTTCAATCTTTTCCAACAGGTTTATCACTCTGGTCCAGACATTGTAATAATCACTTTACATATATTATAGCGTGTAGAGGTACATATTATTATCCCTCTTTAACTGGACAGAAATCTGAGGCTTAAAAAATTTAAATAATTTGACCCAAAGTCATATACATAATAAGTGGAAGAGCCATAATTCAAATCCAGATTTGACTTCAAACTCTGTTCATGTATCACTAGGCTTACGTCACTCATTCAGAAAGAATTAATGATGATAAAATCATCACCTCTGGTAAATGTGATTTAATTTTCACTTTGATTAGAAAAGAAGCAAACTCATTCATTTAATATATTAGATCCCATTCTACCTAAGTTCATGACAGATGATTTGGCATAAACTAGTATTTATATTCATTTACTTAGCATCAAATGAATAGAGGCTTGCATCTATGTGACAGGCAACTCTGGGCTTTTGGAGTGGTGGTAGAGGGGAACAAAATAGACAAAAGAGAAATCAGCAAGAATTTATATGAAGTAACCACTATGTATGATGCATTTTTTAAGAAAACAGGGTTCTACTAGTAAGGGAACAGTCCAGGATGCAGATGAATTAATCACGAATGATAGTTCCTGAAGAGTTACCACTACTAGAGATGAAGGAGCCCAGAAGTGAGAATGGTACCTGGAGATTCAAATGGTAGGTTGGAGCAGAGAACTGGAAGGAAAGGAAAAAAGGCAAGAACACTAAACCATCCAACCCCAAGATTCCAAGCAGAATGTTTGTGCTCCAGCTTTGTGAAGCTGTTCAAGCAGTGGGCTGCACACATGTCAGGGAGAGGGCTAGAAGGCTGGCTGCAGCTGGCACCACAGGTAATGACCCCCATGGGTAGCCAAGTGATAGGAAGCAGGAGTCCAAGAAGAAGAGTAGCTGCTGGGGTGACAGCACCCTGTAACTAGAAGAAGCTGGATCATGAGAAGAAAAAAGCAATAGTAAGACTCAAGAATTGAGGGGAAGGAACTGCCTGGAAAACTCTAAATAGAATGTTACTGAATAGATGTTTATCACTAGGAGAGAATTCAGCAAGAACTTCTGACAGATCACCACTTGAGAAAAGCAAAAGCAAAAGTCTAGAAAGGAATCTAACAAGGGCAGGCAGGTTGGGTGGCTGGCGGCCGTAGTTAGGAGTGCCTGAAAGCCACATATGACGATGGGGGCCAGGTCCACAGTACAGTCTAAGATCCTGGGCTTAAAGCCAAACAGACCTGGATTCAAATCCTGAGTCAGTCACCTTGCAGCTATGTGATCTTGAGCACCCTATTTAATTATTCTAAGGCTCTTTAATTCCCTCACCTGTAAAAACTGAAATGCTAAATATTTCCACTGCAGAACTGTTGTCAGATCTGATGGCATAATCAATGCTAAAGGAGGAATATTACAGGAGCTTAATAAATTGCAGCAAATTATTAATGCTATTATCATTATTCATTACAAGGTGGAGGAATAAGACTTCAAATGCTGCAGGAAGACTTTCTCAAGATGTAATACTCATATTCCTTTTCTCAGGTTACTTGAAAGACACCTACACAGTATGCCCAGAGTGGATGTGGCTAATATAGAAAAGACCATTCCTAGCATTCACACAGTGATTCTTTTTTCCTCTCCAGAGATCAAAATCATACACAGGTTATACAAACAGGTATCAAAAATTGCTCAAAAGGGGCAGGTTCCACTTCCAACAATACCTGATTAGGTTGCTTCTGACCAATCCTCCCACTGGCAACAACTAGGAAAGCTAGATAAAATTTTATTAAAAATTGAATGAAGGTATTAAAGAGCTAACAAGGCAGTGAGAATTTGTGGGATCAAGATAAAAAAAAGTGGGCGGGCCACGGTGGCTCAGCAGGTAAGAGCGCTTGCCTGCTGTGCCCGAGGACCTGGGTTCGATTCCTGGTGCCTGCCCATGTAAAAAAAAAAAAAAAAAAAAAAAAAAAAAAAAAAAGGGGAAAGCCAAGACAGAAGGGCTCCTTACTTGGTGATGCATTTCTCTTCAGAGGAATTTGGCAATTCCAAAAAGTAACGCATCTGCTAAGAGGCTAAGAAGCTAAACAAAGCTTTCAGCATCTAACTGGGCTAAGGGATAGGAGTTTCAGAGCTCAGGCCAACAAAGGAAGAAGGCAGGACATAGAGCAACTCCTGCCATAATGTCCCCAAAATAAGTTCAGTCCTCACACAGAGTGAGACCCAGCTTCTAATCATCTCAATCTTTGACTGAAGTAAGATGATTTACACCTAAGCTGGTGCCTGTGACGCAAAAGTAAATAAACATCACCCAGAGCCTCAAATTGCCTCTATACCTTTTCATACACAATGTCTGGCACCTGATCAAAAAAATAAATAAAACATGTAAAATGACAGATTTTGACAGAAACCATAAAAGAGAATCAAAAGAAATTCTAGGACTGCAACCCAACTAAATTAAAACAAGAGATCTGG
>PVIY010007229.1:0-83102 GCA_004026745.1 Myrmecophaga tridactyla | reverse complement strand
TTTCTGTAGGGTAGGTCTCTTACTGACTAGATCTCTCAGCCTTAGTTTGCCTGTGAAAATGTTAATCTCTCCCTCCATTTTGAAGGACCACTTGGCTGAATAAAGAGCTCTTGGCTGGAAGCCTTTCCCATTAAGGATCTTAAAATATATCATACTACTACTGCCTTCATGCTTTCATGGTGCCTGTTGACTAGTCCAAACTCAATCTTATGTGTTTTTTCTTGTATGTAGTAGATTGCTTTTCTTGTGCTGCTTTCAGGACTTTCTCCTCTTCAACATTTGACAGTTTGATTAGTATGTGTCTTGGAGAAGGCCTATTTGGATTTACCCTATTTGGGGTTCATTGGGCTGCTTTGATTTGCACATTTCTGATTTTATAAGTGTTGGGAAGTTTTCCCCAATTATAACTTCATCTAACCTTCACGGACCTTTCTCCTTCTGGGACACCAGTGATTCTTATATGTGCGTGCCTTTTGTTGTTCATCATTTCCCTGAAATCCAGTTCCATTTTTTCAATACTACTTGCCATTTGTTCTTTTGGGCACTCTAGTTCAATTGTTCTGTATTCTAGCTAACTTATTCTTCTTTCTGCTTTTTTAAATCCACTATCTTATGTCTCTAGTATATTTCTAATTTGGTCTACTATATCTTTCATCTCTGTGAGATCTGCCATTTTTCTATTTAATCTTTCAGTTTTTCTTTATGCTCTTCTAGTGTCTTCCTGATGTCTTTTATTTCTTTATAAATATCCTTGAGTAGTTGTTCCGTATTCTGTGTCCCCTCCAGTGTTTTGATTTTATTGGTGGGCTGGGCCATTTCTGCTTGGACCTTTACATGCAAAGTGATTTTCTGTTGTGTCCGGGGCATTTGATTATCTTCATAAGGCTATTTTGCAAGTTGGTTTCTTTTACTCTTCTAAAGTTTTGTATTTCCTTGGTTTTGCATTGAATGTTCCCTTTTGCACTTAATTTGTCAATAATTCCCCTCCAAACCAAGGCCCAGATCTCATATAGGCAGTACAATACTTGAGGATCTATTAAAAGCTAGGCAGTGGTGCATGGGTAGTTCAGTGGCAGAACACCCACCCACTACATGGGGGACCTGGGCTCATTTCCTGGACCATGCACTCCCTCAAAAAAATAAAATAAAATACAGAACCACACCTCAGCAATAGTGGGCCCTAAAGTCAGAATGAAACACCCCTAGCTATATTGGGAATGAACTCAGACTGGTGCCCACAAAAGAGAGAGAAAATAAAAAACAATTTTAAAATAATAAATATAAATATATTAAAAATATGTACGTTAAAATAAAAATAATAATGAATAATTTAGAAACGATATAATTTTTAAAAGCCTAGAAATAGAGGGAGTTTGCTAGATTGCACTTACTGCTTCTTCCCAGCAGGTGGTGCCCTTGAGGCACATCCTCCCCTCAGGCCTGCCCCTCCCTGACTGCTGGCTGGAAGATAGAGTGTGCATGGGGTGGGAAGTGGGGGCAGTTCCTGTCATGCAGCAGCAGGACCGCTGGTCCCAGTGCATGGGACATGGGAGCCAATCACAGCGCCCAGTGGAGCAGTTGATCACAGCGCCAGGTGCCCGGTAGATCTGCCATTCCCTATACCCAATGGGACAGCTAGTCACAGCACCTAGCTAGGTGACTGGTCCCAGCATCTGAGGGCACAGTTTTTCACGGTGGATGACTAGGACACCTCTGGGCTCCCCATGGGCACTTCCAGCTGCAGTATCACATGGGGAGTTTCCCCCATCTAGCAGCTGGGGCAAGCTGGAGTATAGGGATGGTCAGCTCCCTCGGATCCACACTTTCCCACATGCTGCCACCTACCCCAGTGTGGGACGTAGCCAGTCAGACCCCCCATCCTGATATCCCCGCCTCTCTCCTCCTTATGAAATATTGAAGAGCTTTTTCAATGACTCATCACCCCGCCCCAACCCCACCCCCAGGACTGCAGTCCCAGCCATTTTTACTCCATCCCTATATTGTTCTACGGAGCAGGGGTGAATCCAGCCTACTCTGCCACCTCCCAGAAGTCTATTTTTGCTTTTTATAATTCTTTTTTCTTTCTGTTCTTCAGCCTTACTCATTTCAATTGTCTTGTCCTTGAGTTCACTAATTTCTTCTTTTGCCTGCTCCAATCTTCTGTTGAAACCATCCTGGAAAGTTTTCATTTCAGTTATATGGTCTTCTGTTTGGTTTCTTTTTAAAATTTGCATCTCTTTCTTAACAGTCTCATATTATTCATCATTATTTTCCTGATACCATTTGGTTCTTTCTCTGTATTTTCCTTCCTCTCCTTGAGCATATTGAATTTTTAAAAAAAAAAAACAAAAACATGCAGACAGCATGTTCACTGTCTGCTCTTCTTCTCCGGAATTTCCTGTATTTTTATCTCCTTTATTTATGTGGCCATCATTTCCTATTTCTTTGTTTGTCTTGTAGTCTTTTCTTGCACGCTTGTATATTTTAATATTTTAAAATGTTAACTCCGGGATTTATTCCCTGAGATGTCTGTTCTTAAGCATGTAATTTTGCTGGTGATATGACGGACATTTTCCTGAGTGTCAGTCCTCCTATCAGGACGATTTGCCCAAGGTGAAGGCAAAGCACAAGGCCTTCCTTGTCTTTTCTGGGCCTTGCTTGTCCTGAGCTTGCGCTTGATAGTGGCTTAGTAGTTCCACTGTAGAAGTTTGAATGCCCCCTCTGCTCCCCAGGAGTTACGTTTTCGCCCTCTCTCAGGTGTTCCACTGCCCAACCTAAAGGAGATAAGCCTTAGCCTTAGGCCACCTACCTCAGTTGTTTCTTACATTGCTTTCTTTGTCTAAAGCTGCTTTTTCCTGGAAGGAAAATTATGGGAACAGGAGCATGCCAGAGGGGAGTTTCCCAACTCAATCTTTCTTAACCAGAACAAAGTCAGGGACCCACAAAGGAGTGCCAGCTGCGTCCAAACTGCCCTGGAGAGAGGATGAAGAAGGGGCCAGGAAACGCACCAGAGCTTCTTCCATCTCTCCCCAAAGCTGTACTTTCTTGACCTGCCCAGCAAATGCACTCCTTCACCTATCCTCCACAGCTCTGAGGAGGCATACCATCTTTAAATCTCCTCTGCTGCCTTTGTCTGGAGTGGTTGGAACAATTGCCACCCTTAGAACCAGGTTCTAGCAATCTGACATAGCTAATTAAAAGAAAAAAAAAGCCATAATCAGTGATTGCCCCCCGCTGGCCGACTCTCTAGATCTTGGGGAAGTGAATTTTCATATCCTCTTCTGGCTCCAGCAAGGTATGCCAGAGGCCAAACCCCACTGCTGCCTTCACAAGAAGGAGAGTCTGGGCAGCAGTAACCACCAGATGGATAGAGCAATTTATTGGTATTTATCAGGCTATCCCTCCAGCCCTTCCCTGGGTGCTGTACAGTGCTCTACGGGACCCCAGTGTTTCAAAATAGTTGATTCTCCTGCCTGTTTAAAAGTTATTCTGGTGAAAGGACTGATTCTTGCCGCTTCCTATTCCACTATCTTCCCACCCCTTTTCCTCTAGAAATATTTAATCTTTAATAATTCAGATCTCTTCCCGAGAGTGTGTCAAAGTCAATATGATAAGTGTAATGATTGAGATACCTAAATCAACAGTCAAGGTTGATTTTGAATGTATACATGTGTATTCGCATACATGTTTTTATTTACTTGCAGATGTATATTCAGAAGTGACAGCTTGTATAGAATCTAGTTAATAGAAGACTTGAGAATTTAGTGTATTAAATTATTTATATTAAAAGTTTTTTAAATTTCTTAATTAGCTGTGACCTGAATGAAGGTGGCCTTTTGCCCATTCTCTCTAACCAGAGCTGGGCACTTTTGGCATTCATAGCCAATCTCTTTCACTATTATCAATATTGAAGTTTATGGCTCTTTCTTATATTTATCACTATATCATCTCTTGCTTCATATTCTTAGGAGAAGTCAACACCTTGAGCTTGCCACTTCTTCAGTAGAAATATCAACATACAGGTTTCCTCCTACAGTCAGGGATGGGTTGGAGCCAGCTCTAGGGACTTGCTTACAGCTTGGGGAGTTGTTTTACAGTGCCAGGAATTATGTAAGCTAGATGGTAAACCATTGGTAACATAACACATAGAAACTGGTGCCCACTGCTATAATCAGGGCTCGTGTGTATGTGTGTGTCTGTGAGCCCGTTTTTAAATATTTGTCAGAGAACCACTGCCTACAGCTGATCCCTTTCTCCACTTTCTGCATTCTCCTGACTTCTAGTCCCCATGGACATGGTGACACTTAACCTTCTCATCACAGGGGAACGGATAGACAGCTTTGCACTGTCCCTTTAGTTATTCTAATATCAAGAAATCTCTTGTTCTGCTTTTTCTGATGTGTTTATGCATATGATTAATTCTTCCATCCATTCCCCAAATGCCTTTTTCTAATCCCAATATAATGCAAAAAGTTTCCTTTACAAAGTAATGTTAATAGGTTATTCTTCTCCAAACGCAATAGTTTTTTTTCCAATTCTAATAACTCTCTAACTCCTTGCAGCATTTCATTATATTGACCACCAATTTTCCTTCTGGAACAGGGTTTGTCAATTTTTTTCTCTAAAGGGCTAAATAGTAAATATTTTAAGTTTTACAAGCCATATGTTCTCTGTCACGACTACTCAGCTATTGCAGCTGTGGTAAGAAAGCAGCCATTGACAATCTGTCAACAAATCGGTGTTGCTATATTCCAATAAAACTTTATTTACAAAAACAGGTGAGCTGCCAGATTTGACCTACTTGCCATGGTTTGCTGACCCCTGTTCTAGAAACTCATTCTTCTCTTGGCTTATATGATACTCTTTTTACTTGTCTCCTTTGCTGGGGTCTCTTTCACTTCATGGGCATTCCTTAAGGCTATGTCCTATGCTCAGGCTTTTCCTTTTCCTTTCCTTGGTGAGCTCAGCTCCTCTGTGACTTCAGCTGTCGCTTCTGTAGAGATGATTCCCAAAAGCCCAGGCCTGATTTCTGGTTTGGTCCTCTTTCTCACACTGCTTGTAAATCAATTTCTTTTGATGGATACACTACTATTTCAAATCAACTAACTATAGCATTGAATTATTATCTTCTCTTCCAAATTGGCAGTTCTTTCCAGTCTATCAGGGTTACCCCCAATCTTTCTGTTTCTTTTAGAAACTTTGAGTTCATCTTTCTCATCTCTCCTTTTCTTCTTATCCCAGCTTATCTCATCTATCACTTGAGTCCTTCAATGTATTTCTTATTTCTCTGGTATGACCCCATTCAGAGCTCTTCTCATCTTGCAATTGATTTAAAACAGCCTCCTCTCAGCTGATGTCCCTGCCAAAATCCTCTCAGTTCCAGTCCAGTATGAAGATCAGTGCCAGGGAAATCTTAGCTCACCATGATTTCCCTGCCTTACAAAGAGTGCTTAGAAATCAATAGGAAAAGGATAACAACCCAGTAAACAAAAAGAGCAATGGCGGTGAATACAGAAACCATAGCCAAAAAAGTAGTACCCAGTAAGCATAAGGAAAAATGTTCATCTCATTCTCAAGTAGAGAAATGTAAATCAGAGCTACAAAAGTGTCACCTTTAGAAGATGGAAGTCAGGCTGCCATCTGACTTGCAAAAATTTTGAAATTTAAAAAATACTCAGGTATGGGGAAAGTTTGGGGAAACAAGCAGTCTCATGCACTATTGCTGGGAGTGTAAATTGATGCAACTTTTTGGAAGTCAGTGTGGTGGTATCTGCCCACACTTTAAATGCATCTAACCTTTGACAGTGGTTCCACTGACAGAAATTTATCCCATGTACTTGAAAGGATTTACAATATATTTGCAGCATTATTTGAGCAAAAAGCCAAGGAAAAAATCCTAAATTATGGCACATCTATAAAATGAAACATTATGCAGTCATTTTTAAAGAATGAAGTAGATCTCTGTGCGAAAAATGAGAAAAGATTGCCAATTGTAGAAAGTGAAAAGAGTGCAGAATATTGTATACATTTAAATTTTCGTGAAAGAGTCTTCAGAGATAGGTCAGTGGTTGTTTAGGGGGGATGGGATTTTTAAATTTTCATTTTCTTGCCAAGATATTTTGATTTCTTACAGTATCATATTACTAAATTAGTATTTCATTCAGAGATTTGCTTGTAGCATCAAAATCTTCTGCTGGCTTTTAAAGCCCATCCAGATTCCTCACAGTATCTGCACATTCTTTCTATCAAGTTCTTCTTCTTACTGTCCATACCTGGTCCTACACCCTGCCTTCACCCGTGCCCTGTGTCTGCCTCCCTGCCTCTGCCTCTTGTTCACTCCTCAGACTTGCCAAGTATTCACGAGGCCCTCTCAAGGTCCTCCCAACCTTCACTACAAAGCTTTTCGGACTGCTCCGGTCCCTGGGGACCTTGTGCTTTCATGAAGTCCTGTAAGTGTGGAATGATTCCACTATTATTTCATGTCTCAAACCTCTTGGATTCTGCATAGCACCCAAAGTACTGGACATCCAAAAATAAATATTTAATTGATTAAAGATAAAATCGCCAACTCATTAAAGGACAAATTTCATATCTATGATTCCTTGTTTTTAAGCATATCTTACCAAACTTGCCGTTGGAGGATAAGGGACCACCACCACCACCCAAAAGAATCTAAACTTTTGGGTTAGCAAGCTCTTCTTTTAAAATGCTGACCTCCCTTAATGGCAACATATTAAACCACTTGAAGTAATTCACTCTAATGTGAAATCGTTTAATCAGAGACTAAATGACATGAGGTCATCTGCAGTTGGAGGGGGAAGGGGAGAGGAGAGCTAGAGGGTGGTTGAGGAGCCTGAGGACCAGAACTTGAACGTATCTTCAGAGGGTGGGGTGGGCAGCCTTGAGGACAGCTGGAGAGGATTACAGTGGAAGTGTGGAAGGGGCTAGAGGGGTATGGGAGGACGTACCCTAGGTCAGGGCTGGGCTGACAGCCAGCCGATTGGGGAACTTGGTTTCTGATAATCTTTGTTACTCCAGAAGTTTAACATCTGACTTCGTAAGTACTTCTAACTCTATTTTACCTGATTCTATGCTTATGTTCTTGTATAGGTTGAGATGCATGTGTAATTTTAAAAGAGGAAATGGAATGTATGTGTGTGTATTTTTTCAAAGAAGATAAAATGATTGTGGCTATCCATATACATATATGTATATTTTCCAATGGTTATTATACTTTCTTAGTGAGAAAAAGTGAACCTATGAATAAACAATTGTATAATCATAACTGATCCTGCATAAATGTGCCTAATCAAGGAAAAAATTTGAGACCGTTCTAGCTCATTCTGTCTTACATTTATACTATACTGACATTTCTAGGGGATTTGTTGCTTAATGAAATCTATAAAGTAGGGAGTTAACTTATGTAGCTTTTCACAACAGCTCGAAGGAAGTGAATCAAAATCAAATTAAGCAAAATAAACATGATTTTATAAATGCATTGTGTTTTCCAATGCATGTAATTGGAAAAAAATAATGTAATACTGCCATGCCAGCAGAAAAGAGCAAAATGTTATTTCCAGGACTGTCAGTAGGAGGCTATTGCTATCATAACAAGAGGAGAAGCAGCTGAAATGAAAGATTTGGAGTGAAAGAGAGCTGGGGTGGTTGGTGGGTTGTAGGAATGCTTTAATGTTGGAAGCACAGAGGAAAAAGTGGAATTAAAAACAAAGAAACAGCCCCCATTTTGAAGGCAGAACCCTTTTGCTTTTATGTCTCTGTGACTTGCTCCAGGATTCTTCATAAAGCCCTTTAACCACCTAAATAAATATTCATATGGCTGCTCAAAATCTCATTAATAAAACAAGATTTGGTGGTAAAATATTTCAGGGTAACATAAGATTTGCATCTTACCCTTGTTTAACTTTAAATTTCAAACAATTAATAAATTAGACTCTAGAGGTTTTTTAAGAAGCAGCATCTTACATGCACCACAAATTGCATTATTTTTATGTGTAAATAATGATGAAAGGGGAGATTGTTCCTTTGATGTCTATAAACTACACTGTAAAATATGCAGAAACATTCTTGAGCTTAGTTGGAGCCAAAACAAATAGACTAGTTCATAAAACAAAGCAGCAACATTCTTAGAAACAAGCATTATTTTTTCTTTTCTTCCCAATTACATTTTTTCCATATTTTATGTCTCTACCATTCCTAGTGGCAGATTCATTTCAAATTCAAAAGCTATGTCAGCCTAGCCTACAGCTCTTCATCTAAAGAACTGAACTTTTCTCTGGTATCCTCCCAGTAAACTCAGTTTCCTGTAGAACTCTAACCAGACCTCAGTGGACTGTCCAGTTTTATGCAGTGAATCATTTTTGTCAGTAATATTTTCTTGTTGCTTAAAAATTATTTCAGATTTTAGGAAATAGTGGTGTCCCACAGAGAGATGTCTTTACTTTCTCCTCTATTTTCCAAGTTGGCTTATCTAATTTCACTTTGTTTTTAAATAGTGTCAGCAGATCTTTGTTCCCAAAGACCTAGAGTTTGGCCTAATTTTTTTCTTTGATATAGATAATAAGCAGCACCTCATTGTAAGTTACGTCTGCCACAGGAAGTATACAGAAGCACATTTGGACACCTAATAGAATACACAACAAGGACATTATAAAATCACCAGATGGTTTACATTCTACATCTGACTGAACAAGTATTCCTCTGCAAACACATGGTGTAATATTAGATTAAATACTGTCTAGATGTGCTTACTTAGAAAGGCTAAAGATGTATGTGACCCAAAACCCTCACCACTGCAGTCGATGGGTATTCAGCCATGTGATCAACTGGTATGGCCCCTGTTTCAGGCTCATTGCTAACAAGTCTACCAGTTCACTTCTTTGCCTTATGCTTTTTTATTAAAAACTGATCCTGATGTTTTTAAGACTCAGCACACTGAGTTTTATTCTAGTTGAAGCAGAATTGTGTAATTTTGGTAATTGATCATATGATCAATTTCCCCTGAGGAAAGACTTTAGAACTTTAAACTTGTAAAGATGAGAAATCTGTACCTTTTTTACACATCTGTATCATTTATAGAGATTTCAAATCCTGAGAATATGTTTTTGTTGTTGTTTTCTATGGGGAGTTATAAGAAAATCCCTAGATGACTTTAAGATTTGCACTTTTCCTTTTTATTATCTAATGTCCTGTGACACCTTGATGTGAAGGGGAATTTGTCCATTTTTTCTGAAAATAAAAATACTAAGATTCTTTTATTGCATGTAAAACATTGATCCTGAGCTCTGATCACTTCAAATCTCAGCCTTGCCTATCAGATCCTATGTCACATTTCCTCTTGCTGGTTTTTATTCTGACTTTCTTTTCTTCTCCAGTCTTCCTTTATTCTTAACAAAGTTTAATGAGCAGAATATTAAATACAGTGGATTCATATGAATTCTATTTCCTTTTATACCAGTTAAAATCATAGCCTTATGATTTTATTTTATTGATTAATAGAATTTTAAAGCTGAGAGGGATCTTTAAAGAACTGGCCCCAATGATGTCCCACTGTCTTCCTCCAACTCCCCCCATTTATTTCACAAGTAAAAATCTTGAGCCTACTTGAGGGGGAGATGCCTGGTCCTTTTCATGTACCTATTGTCAACAGGAAGCTTCGAACCCAGGACTTTCAGATCTTTCTCTCATTTTCTTTCTCATACACCATATATTCAAATATACATGAAAATGGAAATGCTATTTTTACTTTAAAGTATATATGAACTTCCAAAATGTTTGGAGCAACTTTCTCACAGTCTACTCTGGTTCCTTATGACTTAAGCAGAACTTTCCCTTGGCTTTTAGAGTGGGGCTTAGAAAAGCCATTTCTCATTCAGATTATTTTATGAAATGTTTCCGTTAGTAGTTGGCTTTATTGCTTGCTGTGATCTAGTTTCTTTAAAAATTATCATTAGTTGTCCTTAGACACAAAATGTTCAAAGACCAATTTAGAAGAGGGGCCGTGATTTTACCCGGCAGTTTACTCAACACTTTACCTGACTTAAAAAGCATTAGAGCATTCCAAAGGAAGGAAATGCTGGAGGGTAATGATCTCTTGCAGTCTCCCAGATAAAGAGGTTCAGCAAAGACACTTATGCCTAGATTGATTTGCAGGAAGCCTTAGGAATTTGTTTTCCAAAAGGAAGCCAATTATTTTGAGAATCCATTTAGTTCAAATGACTTTATTTCTCTGATGTCAAATGATCAAATAAATAAAAGGGGTCAAATCAGCAGCATTCTTTCTTTTCAGAAGAATGCTAGTACAATGGAAAGAAGATGGTAGTCTCTGTATTGAGTCATTTTTCAAACTTGGCCAAACTGAAGTGTGCCATGAAATCTGATAGTTTTACTGTTATAGCTGTTTCATTTTTCCTGAGGCTCAATGTGTCCTCTTAGATTCTCGTGCACATTTTGCTTTAAAGAGGGGTATAGAGCTTAAAAACATGGATTCTAGAGCCAGACTTCCTGGGTTCAAATCCTGGCTCCACCTCTTAGAAACAATGTGACTTCAAGCAAGTTATTTAACCTCTCTGTGCCTCTGTTTCCTAGCATCTAAATTGGGAGTTACAATAATATCAATTTCATAGGAATGTCCACACAGATCTCCACATGCCCACAGAAACCTGAAACTCACCATATCCAAATTATCTGAAATTGTCATCAGAATCCCCTCAAATTTGCTTCTGCTCTTGTGCTCCCAAATGCATTAATAGCACTTCTCTCCCATTTGAACAATCAGAAGCCTAGACCTCACCCTTCCTTTCTTCCTCTCTTTCATTTCCCACAGGCAATCAATCACCTAGCCTCCTAATGGTCACTTCAGCAACTCCTCTGCATCCACGCACAGGGCCCTTCTTCTAGTTCCAGGAAGTACCTGATTCTCAGATTCCTGAACATGCCCCCACCCTCAGCTCTTCTCCACACCACAGCCATCTTTCACTTCACAGGCCTTTCCGGCCATTAGTATACAATCCCAATGCTCCCCACCTGGGCTTACAAGGCTCCTCCAGATTGCCTTTCAGTCTCAGCCATTTCTTGTCTCTTCCCTCCTGCACCTCATGGTCCCACCATTACTGACCTTTTAATTCTTCAAATATCACAAGCGCGCTCTCATCTCCAGCTTTTGGCACATCCTGCTTCTTCTCTCTTTCAGCCTCTCCCTCTCCAACTCTCCTATTCTTCCTGCAGTTCTTATCATAGAGGTCACTGTCTCTAGAAAGACTTCTTTGACCATTGCAGCCACTGGCATATGAGCCAAACTTTAGGCTTCTCTTGGGCCTTCTGATTCTCCACCTACAGGACTGACCCGGTGCCACAGCCTGAGAGCTGGTACTTCCTACACCTCCCTCTGGCCTCGAAGCTCCGCGAGAGCAGGACCAACCATATACTCCAGATAGGGTGGACCACCTTGCCCAGTGGCACTAACAAATTAACCCTGGCTCAGTGTCCACTGTTGTGTGGAATGTAGAGAGCATTCAAAATACGGTTTCTTTAGAAACACACTTTCTGTTTCAAATGATCTGGCAACACATGCAAAAATAAGCAATTTTCCTCCTTAAGCACCCCTTAATCCTTGTATCTGTTTTGGGGTGAGCCCTCAGACATATTTTCCCACTCCCCCACTCTTCCCCCTTCACTCTGCAGCTCATAGCAAAATATCACATTTAGACCCCGGTACTTTTGCTTAGTCATATGCAGATAGTTGAAGAGCGAGCCGAATTTTCTATTAATAGAGAAAAGTTGCCAGAAAAAAATATTAACAGGCAAAAAAAAATTTTAACTTCCTTTGGTTTTTAAAGAGTGCAGTTGCTAAGAATGCTTCCCCAAGGACAAACCTTGAATGACTGTCAATGTACATTAGATCAGAACTCAAGCCATCTCTGTCGGTCTGCTTCCCTGCCTTGATTTCTCTTATTTCTTCCTGGTCAAGAAGTCAGGGACCCTTTTAAATATTTTCACCTGCAGTCACACATGCCTTTATTTGGACACACATTCGCTAGAGCAAGCTTTCCAAGAAATAGTGTACTGGAAAATGAAAACTCAAAAGCTGGAAGAATCTGGGAAAAAGGACTTGAGAAAAATAAATATTTCAAAAGAGTTTTTTGAATTTATGTATGCCATTTATAAAATATAGCTAATATACTGGAGGTCACTGAATTAGAATATTTACTTTCAAATATTTAAGTAAGCCCTGGAGTCAGGAGGAGGAGCCAGGATTCAAAAGCTAGAGAAGAAAAATGCTAATCAAAAGAAAAAATCAAAATTAAGTATAGTCATCAAGGGTGGTATTTCTGAAAATCATCAAATAAATTTTGAGACCTTATTTTTTGTTCTATTTCTAATGTCTTTTTGGAATTCTTCTCTCTCTCTGGGGACTATCTTGCTTTAGTGTCTGTGAAATCATTACAGATTAAAGAGTGTGCATGTGAGATGTACACTGCCCAGACAGCCATTTGCCTGAGGCACAGGACATCCTTAAAAAGGCTGCTTTAGAGGGCATGGCAAGGTATTAAATTCATAGTAAGGACTTTTAAATCTGAGGAAGTAACAAATCCTAAAATATATGGAGTTATTCAGCTTAGCAAATTTATATTTCCCAATGAGAGCCCAGTCATAAACGTTAGCATTTTTCTTGGATTTGAATAAAATGAGACATGTAAATATAAATTTCACTGCAGCTAAGAGTGTCTTCAGGTTTGACTTTTTAGGTTCAAAATGCTATTTTTTATTTAAAGTTTATGGCAATAATAAATAATCTCTAGAATCCAGACATTGCAATCATAGCATTTGGCTCCCAGTCTTCCATTCCCTGCAACTTTCCTGCCCCGTCACATTCCCAGCAGAACCCCCAGAACCACCTCAGGCCCTGAAATGCCCCTTTGCAGCATCATGTTCTCTCATTTTCCCCTCATAGTCTCTTAATTCCTTCCCTCATTTTTATCATTCCCCCCCAAAAAATGTAAATAAATTATAGTGTCAAGACTGTGGTAGGGAAAGCTGTGTTCCTGGCTTTCCAAATGGAAACTGAGCACATTTTCCAGTAGAAACATCATTATAAATAGTAGTTGTGTCTCGCAATACAAATAGCATAATGTAATACTTCAGGCACAGAGGGTTAAATAATCTTTCTCATAGTCTGCTCTTCCCTTAAACACATACTTTGACTTGACTCTCACTAGCATCCCCCACCTAGATAATTTCCTTTGTCAACCTCCCTCAACCAACTAATTCTTAAAAGAATAGGCTATGCCTGTTCCCTCTATTTTCACATCATGCATTTATTTCTTGATCTTTGCTTTATATCCAAAGCCCAGTTCAATAGTTGTCAAGTGATAAACACCCAGTAGATTTATGTTGAATGTATTTGGCGTTAAAATCTACCAGGCAATAGAATCACATTCTTAGAAGTGATCAACGACCCCGTACTTATTTTTAGTATTAGCAATAGTAGTATAGTAGTACTAATTGTAACAGTAGTACTAGTACTAGTAGTACTAGTAGTGGTAGTAGTTGGAATAGGAGGAGTGGTGGTAGTAGTAGGAGTAATAGTGGTAGTGGTAGGACTAGTAATTATATAGTAGTAATGGCAGTAGTAGTAATAGTAGTGATAGTAATAGGAATAGTAGGAGAAGGAAGAAGAAGATGAGTCATAGTTAGTAGTAGTATAGGAGGAGTAGGAATAGTGGTATTAGTAGTAATAGTAGTACTAGTACTCCTACAATTTTGACTGTAATCACTGTAGAGGTACCACAGCTTTGAACCCATGACCCTAGTTTCCCTCAAGTTTCAGACAGAGTAGACACCTCTGTATGGGTGATATCTTAGCATTTAGAACACAGCATATTTCCTCTCACACTCACTACTTCTGACTTAAATTGTACTACATAGAGTTGCTTGTTTCTCTGCCTTAAATTAATCCTTTAATTTCCATTACCATTGTCTTAATCCGATATATGTTCATTACTCCTCTCCTAGACTCTTCCCAGGTTTCCTTGTTCCCTCTCTTCCATCTCCTTCATGTATTACAGATGCAGCCAACCAGCCATATATTTATACAGACCCAAGCATATTTCTCCCCTACTCAAAAGCTTTCATTATTTCCCCACTGCCCAGTAAAATATAAACCAAACAGCTCAACTAGCCCCCGCCCCACCTTCCACCGTCCCCTACATGTACCCTAAACATCACCCAGATAGGATTATTTTTATTCCCTAAATATTCCCACAGTTTTCTTGTATATTAGTTTTTGATAATGCTGTTCCTTTTACCAGATCAGGGTACAGGATTGCTTAATTTAAGATTTCAGATATTCACCAATTCTAAATAATAATAGAGTGCAAGATATGGCAATAGAATGGATTCCCAAGATAGAAGTGAAATCAGTGTTTTCAGAGGAGAGGAAACAAAGGAATAAAGAAGATGGCAAGGGAGATGGATGAATGATTGATGAATACATTGAGGTCATATAATTGTAGGAGTTAGGAGAAGGCAAGGCCTGGTCTCACATTCTAAATTGACAGAAGGGCAAGAGTAAACTGAAAGACATATATACTCTTAGGTAATGCTCATCTTCATCTAGATGACCAGTAATTATCAAGTCAGTGATAAAGATTTGGCTTATTTAGGCCAAAAATATATAATAATAATTAAAACAAAATAATTGGTTTGTTGACTTTTTTAGTTGGATCAATTGTATTGTCACAACCCAAAATAAATTCAATTCTAAATTTAGAATTAACTAAAAAGAGTAAATATTTACATTGGGTGCAGAATTTTAGATAGATAGATAGATAGATAGATAGATAGATAGATAGATAGATAGATAGATAGATAGATAGATGGAAATTGATTTTTTGGGGTATCAAAGGGACACATTCTCTTAGAAAACCTCAAATGACCCTTTTGAAGGGAAGAAGGTAGAGGAATCTTCCATAATTTAAGTGAGGGACATGGGCATATTCACAATTGTGCTGGTTTGGAACTGTATATACCCCCAAAAACATTCTTCAGCTCCTTGGAGAGGAAGTAGGGAAGAAAGAAAATAAATTGACCTGATATAGAAGGAAATAATAGCTGTTAAAGAATTTGGAAGACAGAAGCAGACAATATTGGTGGAATATTTGAATTTTTGCCATCACCTGTGTGTGGCCCATTTGTCGGAACCAATGTGCAGCACAATAATTTGGTATAGCTCCTTAAAATAACGTCTAAGTAGTTCCTTATGTCGTCTAGGTGGTTCCTTATGTCATCTAGGTGTTCCTTAAATAGCTGTATTTAGGTTTTCCTATGTCTTCATTTCTAAAGTTAAAATAATTTGTATCCTTTGCAGGTTTGGACTTGCAGATCCCCAGAATAAAAACTGCAATTTCAGAAAGCTATGTGATCGTTTGAATTATATCAGCAAGTTCTAATTGTCTGCATACCTAGGAAAACCCTAGACCACGACTATCTGCTAGAAAAACATACTCGACTCACATCTTATATTATGCATTTCCGTAGGGCCACCAGAATACTCAGTTGCCATATATTATCTACCTACCTTACTATAAAAATCAGAAACCAGAAAAGCACACAGGAAAAATGGGAATGACTGACGTGTGACGATTATAGTGTGGTTTGCATTGTCAGTGTTAATGGTGCTATACTTTGGATGTGTTTCCCACTTACTTGGTGCCTTGCACCTGTCTCATTTTTTTATGCCCAGTTTTTACTTCTTTCCTAACCCAGCATTAGCTACTTCATCTTGGCATAGGTGATTTTTGGCATGGGTGCAAGCTTCATTATAGTTCCATACCACCGACAGCACAGCTTCTATGGCCCATCCAGTCCTTTCCTTTGAATGTCACCCTCAGCAGCCACCTACACAGAGGACAGATTTCCTCACATCTCCTCATCAAAAGGGAAAATTAGAGCAGGACCCAGACAATCCTAGCCCAGCTTACTTTCTAGTACTATTTTTGGTCACTATTTGCATTTTCTGGTGAGAAAACAGAAGGCTTTTTTTGTTGCTCAAACCCCTTTGAAAGCCCCACAGCACAGCAGAAATGATGTTTGCCTGTACTTTGCCTGTCGGATGCGGAGGGCCAGAGTGGCGGTAAGGGAGAGTAAGTGGACAGCTTGTCCTGGCTCATGTTATTCTTGCAAGCATTTTTAATAGGCTGCAGTCCAAAAGCCTTTGCAATTATTCTGCCTGAGTTATCTGCAGTATTAGACATCTTCTCCAGGCTACTTTCCACCTGCCATAAAAATACCGAGGACTTCAGTTTCTCAGAGATCTAAAAGAAGCGAGTAAGGAGACGTTTGTTTCTTGTCCTACCTACTGTTCATCTTCTGTATGGAGTGCATTATCCATACATTATGGAAAACATGTCCTAATTATCTTGTGAAGTAATCTGGGAAGGCTAGAACCATTCATTTTGCGCCTTTATTTCCCTCCCAGCACCTCAGAAACCGTTCCCTTGACCGCGGTGGCGTCTGGCGCGTGGGCCTTACGTGAGCTCAGGGGGTGTCGAGGCGCCCTTTCAGGGCGCTGACTCCCGGCTGTTGGTGTTAGAACAGCTTGGTCAGCATGGAGAGGCAGGGGCGGCCCGCGGGGCCCACGGCACATTACCGTGGTTCTCTGATGCAAGTTCCACCGAGCAGTGGATAGATGTCTCTGGGCTGGGAAGGTGGGGGAAGTGGTAGTGGTGTTTTATTTTTGTTTTATTTGCACTCCTGCACTTTGCCAAAATTTGGTCAGTGAGCACATATTAATTACTTTTGGTAATCGGGGGCTAAAGTGAAGCATTCACTCATGTAGTTGCCTGATAATGGAAGTGATAAATAAACCAGAAGTTGGATCTGTTTGCACCCCAAAAGATCAGGAATAAGTTCCCAGCTCCCTTGAAGTTCTAATACTTTATTATCACTTCTGTCTCTCTCTCTTTTTTTTTCCCTTTTCACTACCAACACTGTAGGCAGGGGATGAAAAATTCTAGTTATTATTATCGTATCACAATTGAGCAATAAGAAATGATCGACCATGTTTACCAATTTGATTATATAATCCATTTTTGGTTAAAGTTTTGTAATTTTTCTTAAGGGAATTCTGTGGTAAGTCTATGTTACTGTAAATCATTCTGACAGAGCTAGGACTGTCAAGCTTTTTGGATATTCACCAGGGTTTTATCAAATATCTGAGGGAGTTTGGTGAAGTCGAAACATTTTTCATTAGCTCGTATATCCATACCAGACATCATGCTCTTGTGCATTAATTCAGTTACTCCTCAAAACAGCCATGTGACATGGGTACTATTATCACCCCTCTTTTTACAAATGAGCAAATTGAGGCTCAGAGAAATTTAAGTAACTTGCCCGAAGTCACATAACTAGCAGGAGATAGAGCAGATATTCAACCCCAAGCAGCCAGATTCAAAGACTTAAATGCTTAATTGTCACACCATACTTTTGAATGCTTCACCACTAGACTAAACTGCCTCTCTAATATTAGAAACCCCAATTTATCACAAAGCAATTGGATTTAGATTTGGAAGATTACTTGAGGAACATTTTTCCAAATGTCTCACTGTGGTGCAGATGGAAACATAGGTTCAAAGAGGCATGCTGCTCGTGAATGATAAAGCAGGGCCCCAGAGTCCCACCCCATCCTCTTTCTTCCAAGTCCTGCCATCTCATTCTAATGCTGTCATTACAAAAGCAGGTGAGCTTCATTAAGGTACATATCCCACCTTGTTCCAAAAAGCGTTTCAGGTGACTTACGGAGATGCATATGGTACACCATGATAAAACTTAAGCAATGAGAAAATCAAAGAAAAGCAAAAAGAAGATGGGTAAATATGATGAAACCAAAAGTAGAATCAGTAAACAAAACATATATACTGCAAAATGTAATAAAACTTAAAATAGAGCTGCATGTTTGGTCTGAGCTCCATAGCAGCTAAAGAAAAGAAGGAAGGAAGGAAGGTTCAATAGTGTCCTTAGTAGAAATCAAATCAAGTGCTTAGAAGCACAGCTTTTCAGCACTGAGACCTGAGAGAAATTCAACTGTGAGACCCTCACTGAGGTGTGGTAGAAAGTGCTTCTCATGCTGGAATGTGTCTGCAGATCACCTGGGGATTTTGTTCCTATGTAGGCTGTGGGTCAGAAGGTCTGGGGAAGGGTCTAAGATCCTCAGTTCTGACAAGCATGCAGTGATGCCAGTGCTGCTGGTCTTGGGACCCTACTTTAGGTAGCAAGGATGCATGCCAGATTGGGGAGTTTGCAATTATTCTGCAGATGGTGGAGAACTACCTTCATTTCTTCTTTTTCAGCAGGGGAGGGACAAGGTCAGGTTTATATTCTGGAAAGGTCATTGGAGTAGAGAAGATGGACTGGAAAACAGTGAGATGGGTGGAAGAGCAGCTATACTGTGTAGATGATTATGTTCTCAGCAACATTCTTACAAGAAAATCAGCAGCAAATTCCTTAGGACTATTTCTTATAATCCTCCTCATCTTGAACTGATGAGACATGGTCAAAGGACACAGTTCTTTAAGGGATCAGAATGGTGGATTAATCCATAAAGTTTTAACATCCAGGAGTCGTTGTTGTTTATATCTTTAGGCAAATCTTTACAAATGGTAACAGTTCTTTAAAGTAATACTGTTGATAAGAATTAAGGTGCAAAAGATTAAGGATGCCTTACTCTCTAGCACGAACCAGAGGTTTAGACAGCCCCTGTTCCCTGTTGAGGGGAGAAGTCATCTGAGGGACAGGGGAGTAGCGAAGACCGTCCCATCCTGCAGGCAAAGAGCAATGTGCAGCAAGGACCTGAAGCCCAGGCAGACAGGGTGACAACAAACATGGAGGGATATTCCCAGAAAATGAGATCTGACAACCCAGGAGTGCAAAGTGAGGTAACCCTCAAGCATCAATTCTCATTTCAGCCATCATCAGCCACGTTGCTGTGTAGGTGCTGGCACCCTGGCCACCCGCTGGTGTTCAGGTCTCTGGCTCAGAGACAAACAGGAAGTAAAAGTACCATAAGAATAAGTCACAGAATGGTGCTCTGGGGTCCCTTAAATATGTACTGCCTAAGACTAAATTGCATCTAGGAACGATTTAAACTTATGTCAAGAGTGTTCTAAATGGATTTAGGCTCTGTGTACTATTTAAAGTGACCGTAGGGCTAGAGTGACCTGAAACGTTAAGGTATCTGCCTGTATTTTCAACAAGGGGGCAGGAGAAGAGCTGTTCCCAGTAAGCAGGAATGAAGGCACAGTGGGGATAAGAAAGAGAGCCACCTTTATGTTTACATTCAGTGAGGCCTACACGTTCAGCATGCCAGTTTTATATGCATAGGAAAAAGGGCATGGAAAAATACAATGTGTTAATAGCAGTTATATCTTGAGTGCAAGGATTATAGAGATTTTATTTTATGTTTTCTAGTTTTTCTTCACTGGTGACAGTGAACTGGAATGGTGTGTGGTGGTCACCATCCAGGAGAGAGAAGAATACTTGGCAGTGGGGCTGGTGGGGAGAAATACTCAACAGACAAGTAAATGATTGGATGGAAGGCTAAGCGGTCGGGAAAACTCAGGGTTACCCTCAGGATTCCTGATTTGGTTAACTGGTTACATTAGTCAGGGTTCTCAATGGAAACAGAACCTATAAGAGGTAGATTTACATATCAACTAACTATATGTTGAGATTTATTGTAGGAATTGGCCTGCACAACTTGTTGGAGGTTGGCTAGTCCAAATTTTGTAGGGCAACCCACAAGCTGGAAACTCCAGTGAAGATTTTGATGTATTCCCTGGGAGAAGCTAGCTGACTGAAATAGAGATAGAAATTCCTCTTTCTGACTGCTGAAATCATCCATTCTCCCTTTAAGGCTTTCAACAGATTGAATGAAACTTCTCTCATTGCTGAATGCATACTTCTTTGTTGAGTGTAATTGTAATGAGCCACAGATGCAATCAATTGATTAATGATTTAATGCAGACTAATCAGCCGCAGATGTGATCAATTGATTAATGATTTAATTCCACAGAATAGCTTCACAGTAACAGTCACGCCAGCACTTGCTTTACCAAGCAGACACCATAACCTAGCCAAGCTGACACATGAATTTAGCCATCACACTGTTGAAAAGGATTAATCTCCATCTGAATAAATAGGAGGAGAAATAGATTTAGGCAGAAGGGTGGGTAGGAGGGTAGGGGGGAAGAGGGAGAACTGAAGATACATCCACTTTTGAACCTGTGAACCCAGGCCATGTTGGAGATGTCTAGTACACAGCTATGTATATCTTTATTAAGTTTAGGCATTACACAAAAGCCCCTCTCCTCTTCATCAAATTAAGTATAAACTCAACCTGGCCTTCACCCATGTTCTGACTTCACCTTCCTTTTCAAGATCACCTCTCCTTCACTTATTCCAGCTGGAATGCATGGTCTTTTCCTGAGCACACCCCGATTTTTCTCTTCCTTACCTTTGCAGATGCTATTTCTTTGACAGGCAGTTTTTCCCCTCTTCTACCTTCTGCCTGTAAAAAGTGTAGCTATTATTTAAGGCTTTGAAGTGAAGTACCAGGTTGATGTGCCCTATGAATTCCCGAGTGCCTCTCAGAAAACGTGGACATTGCCTTACATAGCCACAATGTCATTGTCATTCCTAAAAAAACAGTTAATTTTAGTGATATCACTGGCTGGTTCATAATTAAGTGTACTCAAATGACTCAAAAATACCATTTTACAATGTTTGAATGAGGATCCAAACAAGATCAAATCATTACATTTCATTGTTATATCTCTTATGGCTTTTTAAATCTACAGCAGTCCTTTCTTCACTTTTCCCCCTTGCCATTGAATTCTTGCAGAAACCAGGTCAGTTGTCCCGTAGAATGTCCCACATTCCGGATTTATCTGTTTGCTGCTTTTTGGTATCATTGAACTTCTTCCTCTGCTCTTCCCTTTTCCTTTTGTTCTCTCAAGTGAATGCTTAAGACACTTACTGTTCTCTCCTGCTTTTTGTCGTTATCACATACTTTCTGTTATAGTGTAATCTCCTTAAAAGGTGAGACCAAGAATTTGGTTTTCCCAGCAGCAGGCCTCAGCCTGCATTCTCTTGTTGTGTTGTCGGCCCTCGCTTGAACTCCAGTTTACTTCTCTGCACTGCCATGCCTTGCCCTGAAGAGACCCCAGCATCTCCCCGAGCAAGTGGGCCAGGTCTGCAGAGGAGGGTGGCGCACGCACCCGCTTTGCCTGACTCTCAGAACACAACCGTGGCCACGACAGAGGGTCCAGGCAAGCCGTGGGCTACAATCTGTACAGTGCCTGTGATTTACATCACCACCCATGGAGAAAGCCCTTGTGAAAACAGACATTCAGACAGCCCTTGCTTCTGGATGTAATGGAAGAGTAGCTCCACGTTCTGGCTTGGCTGCATAACACTTCATAGGTGTAGGAGCTGGTGTCGTAGATGAAAATTGTAGAGTAAATGTTGGTGTTGTGCTATCTAACTTTGGCAAAGAAAAGTTTGAAGTGAAAAAGCGTGATCAAATTGCACAGCTGATTTGTGAACTGATATCTTATCCAGAAATAGAGGAAGTTCAAGTTTTGGATGTCACTGAAAGGGGTTCAGGAGGTTTTAGTTCCACTGGAAAAAAATTAAAATTTATGCCAAGACTAGAAAACATAATTTGTTCCCTTAATAATGCTTTTACTTAAAATGTTTTTGGTGTTTGTGCTTCTGTAAACTTAATAGCTTTAACCCCTAAAAAATTTAGTTTTCTTATGATCAAGGAAAGGGTACCTCTGGTGGGCTCACAGAAATTTTCTTATGTTCTTCTACTAATTGATTGTTGTACGTAAATCTGCTTTGTAGTGCCCTAATACAAGTAGTTTCTTTTTTAGTTCATTTTATGTATAAATGTACATCTATTGAAAATATGTATTATTTGATTCACTAAATCCTACCTCTTCAGCTACCTATTTTTCTTTGCTTTATAAACCATAAACAATGCATTTTACTCAATAAACTTGAATTCTTTCACAAATACAAATTATTGCATAAACTGAACTAAAAAAATAATAAAAAGGAGAGATTTAAAGTTTAAAAAAAAAGTGAGATCATGTCCTAACCAACTTTGTGCTTTCCATTATGAAGCCTAACGTATTATATGACTCAAAACTATTGTTCAGCTGAACCGTCTAGAATGAGTTTTGGTTCATCTTTTAAAATATGTACCAGTCTAAAGAGATTTACATTAGCAATAAAGTTGCAAGAGAAGTCCTCAATAATGTCAGTTACTCTCCTCATTTGCACTGTAAGAATTGCAGTCTTAACTTAAAATGGCACATTTTTAATAACTGAAGAATCCTACTTTGGGGCATTATAAAACATTTAAATGAAATTTCCAAGTCCCCTACCTTCTGTCTAGGTCCATATAGAAGTAATTGCAGAAATCTGTGTTGTTGTGCACTCAGAATGAAAACTTGTTTGCTAGTCATTTTTTCTGATCAGGAGAATTTAATTTTGCTTGGTAGCTCAGAAATAAAACTGAAAGACTTACTATAAAACACCATCATGTGTATGCTTTGTTGTTGATAACTAACTGCGCTCCAAGCTTTAATAACCAGAAGGGAGTGGAAGAAACTTCAAAAGGTTGCATGATAAATGTTTTTGACAATGTGTCAGCTGAACATTAAACAGAATCTTTGTAGATCCTCTCATTCTAAGTGATTTAAATGGAAAGTTTTAAACTTCTTCCTTCGTAAGTATTGGCTCCAGATATCTCAGTATCCTAAGGTTAAAAAAAACCAACAATACTGTATCTGGCATATATGATTTCCATCCCACATATGAATGTGGGATGCAGGAAACAGCCTTACCTAAGAATCTCTGTCTCTACATCTTGACCATTTTCTCTTTCATCACCTAGCAATGCACCATCATTCTATTGTAATTGCTTCCTTTATAATCTGAAATGACTATGCACATGCAAATATAGAAATACAAATATAATAATATTAATATTGTATTTGTAATAGTAATAGTCCCCTAATGCCACTTTCCAGGTCATCTCATAATGAAAATATTGTTGGTCCTTACATGGATTTAAAAGGTCTGCTCAAACCGGGTAGTATGAAAGGCGTGTGTGTGTGTGTGTGTGTGTGTGTGTGTGTGTGTTAGTGTTTCGGAGAGAATCCATAAAAAAACAAGAGAATTTTCTTCCCTTTTAATATCCCTCTTTTTTTGGCACCATACTCTAATATGCCAGCCATTGGTATCACTATTACTATTTAAATCTTAAATTTTCCTCTAGCTTTTCATATATTCTAATCCATTAAATAAGGACTTAATATCTTAATATCAAACCAGGAGTTTTTAGAGTCACTGATGGCTTGAAGGAAGGTAGCATCAATTTAGGCATAAGAAAAAGAATTCTAGATACGATGAATGAAAGAACAATGAGCCACAGAGGCAAAAGGTGGAGGTTGAGAGTTGGGAGAGGTAGGGGCTCAGGCAGCACCGCTCTCTCCAGGGTGAAGCTGACCTGGTGTCATTTTCCCTCTGTGTGATTTTCCAGCTGGACAGCCTTGGGCAAACTCTAAGAGCCTCCCCTTCCTCTTGTAAAATGAGGTCTCTACCTCAGGATTGTTGTGAAAGGAGGTGGTTTACTTAAAGGCCCCTAGCACAATGACAAAGACACATGGGCATTAGCATGTTAGCTTTGAGTTAACACAGTAAGAAAGAAGTCCAAGTGGATGAATGAGGTAACCAGTGAAGGGATTCAGAGCTAGGTGGAGGAGTTTTAGCCTTGGCATGGTAAGAGGTAGACAGGCATTTAAGTTTTGGAAGATGGAGAATGACTTAAAAAGGCAGTCTTTGAGAAAGTTTTGTCTTCATTGGTATGCAGACAATTGGGAAAAGTCTGGAATCCAGATGTGTAGTAATGCTGGTGTGAAGAAATGAGGAAGGACCTAGATAAGAGTCATTTCAAAGAGAAATTGCAGGAGCTTGGGCCTGCTAACTGGACATGAGAATTGAGAGCGGGGACTCCCAAATACCTTAGGATTGAAACTGTGTTATTGGTGGGCAGGCAGGACAATTGGGAAGGGTGCTAGTTGGGGGAGGGGATGGAATCAGGAATTAGGTTTTAGATTTGATAATTTGAGATGATGGTGAGGTTCATGGCACACACAACCAAATTAAAGGACTCGTGAACTAATGAGTGTGGAGATGAACTTTAGATGTCATCAGCAGGAAAGCACAAGTTGAAACTTATTTCCCTTATCTGTTGGACAGCGGAAGCTGGGTATCATGATATGTGTTCAAACCCATTGACACTAAACTGAATTCCTGGTCTTTCTCCCCCAAAACTGTTTCCTCCACTGTTTCTTTTTTTAGCACCACACTCTAATGATCAACATCACTGGTATTATTACAATTGAATGTGTTACCTAGGAACTTATTTTCCTCTTCCTTTCCATGCACTCTGTTCCTTGACTTGGTTAATGACTGCGCCCAGCTCACCATGCTGGAAAACTTGGAATTGTCCTTGAACCTCCCTCTCTCATAGAGGTTCATTCTCCCACTGCCATGCCATTAGGCCTTCTGGCTCCAGTGCTGCCCATGTGTGCATCCCCTGTGGGTTCATCATTTCTCACCATCTCTGGTCCATCCCTCATCTGTCACAGATCTATTGCAGTAACCTCCTAATGGTCTCCTGACCATGCCAGAGTGAAGTCGTGAAGCAGATTCTCTTATACATATTATGTGACATTGGGCTATAAAATTGTGGAGTTTTTAAAATTATTTTTATTTTTTTAGAGTTTCCAAACCATTTCTCACTGACTTGATATTTAATGGGTTTTGCAATCTTATTCCACGTCACTCTGTTCCCATGAGCCTGGTTTTCTTCCATACATTGAGAGGGCAGAATGTAAACAGATCCTTCCCTCAGTTTTGTCCCATGGATTCATCCATAAGCCTTGCAAAGACTCTTAATAGTCACTAGCAGACCTCACTGCCACCATTCTCCACATTGCCATCTGAATGCTCTCCCTGTATTAAAAAATCTCATTATCTTAGGCCCATTCGTGGTCTCCCATTACTACAGGATAAATTCCATTTTCCTCCTGGCCTACAAGGCCAGGTAGCCCCAGCCAGCCTTTCCAAGTTCAGTGCCTATCCTCTGCCCACCAAACCTTCTTCACAGCCAGCAAACCTGGCCATTTCATGTCACCATGCCTTCTCCTCTGTGTGGTTGGATTACACAGACCATTCTTCTTCTTTCTTCTCTTGGTAAACATTCTCCAGCTCCCACATTATCTCCTGTAGAAAGCCTTCTCTATCCAACTATCCCCGGCACATGCTGCTTTCCTCCGGTTTTCAATCTTAATGCTTCTTAATGCTTTTAATCAATGCTTCTCTTTAGCACTGTTTACATGGTATTATAATCATCCTTTGCAAGTCTGTCATATACATTAGGTGCTTTTTTGAGGGTAATATTTAACACAGTGCCTAGCACTCAGTATATGCCAAGACTGTAGAAATACTTTTATTAAGTTATGGAATCAATTAAGTAATTAATTGTCCAAAGGAGACAGAGTATATAAAGAAGAGAAGAGAGATCAGAACCAAGTTTGGGGAATATGTGCAGTTGAAAGGAAAGAAGAGGAGCAGGAGGAGGAGGGAGGAGCATAACCAGGACTCTGCTGCATCAAAAGGAAAGGTTTCTAGAAGGAGTCTAACTGTTCAGTGCAACAGAGAGGTCAAGGCAAATAAAGATATTGAGAAGGCTGTTGGATTGACAAGAAAAGGGTTGTTGCTCCCTTGCAGGGAGAATGTTTAATAAAGTGAAGGAATCCGAAATCAAGTCACAGATGAGAAAGGAGTTTAACTGAGGAGGATAAACATGAATATGTAGTAAAGCACTTGTTTGAGAAATGTGGCTGTCTCGGAATGAAAATGTCAGGGTTGAAGGAAACATGGAGGCGACTAACACGTCTCCTCTGCAATATGTGAAAAGCAAGGGGATCAGGTTCCAGGAGGGGCAGGAGGGTAAAGGCCAGTGTGCAGGTTCAGATGCTGAGAGGGAATCAGTGGAACAGGAGAGATCAACAGTTGTGACATTAACCCTTAGAATTTGGAATGAGATAGAAGTGAGGACACTGGTAGATGTTATATCTTGAGACGACAAGAAAGGACACCACCTCTAACACCTGAGGGAGCAGATTCATAAAGGTATTTTTATGGGGGGACAGAGTGAGAGGAGTATAATGTAGTTTGAGAGAGAAAAAAAAACCATCTGGAGAAACTTCAGTGAAAATGCTGTTTTAAGTGAAAGGCAACTTGATCTTTATTTATACAATTGGCCAATATTACCAATAAATACTGAGTACCATGGTATAAATAACAGTATACTAAGCATTTCAAAGATCACTTAAAAAGCATGGGGGCAGAAATCATTGCCGATATGGGACTCATAGTCTAAGATGAGAGGAAAAAAGACATACTACTATGTATGTGTAAATATGTTACTATACCGGGGACATAATGACTTATTGAGAAGTATGAGTTGTCTCCAATCTAGGTTTGAAATGTTTCATGGAGGAAATTAATCTTGACTTAAGTTTTAATAGAGGAGAAATTCATGGCTTGTTAGGGAAGAATTGGAAGGGTGCTGCAGATTCAATGGCTCGCATGTGTGAATGATTAGCATTGTAAGAAAATCAAAATATAAATGAAATGATTTATGGGTCTTCCCTCTTCCCTGGGCTTACTCAGAAGAAGGGGTGGTCTGTCAGGGTTTAACAGTTACAATCTGTTATGCAGAGAAGGGAATGAAGTTTGAATCATTTTCACACTGGCCAGATGAGGAAATTCCTCCGTGATCCTAAGAAATCTAGCTGTGATCATGAACTTGATCCTAGACTTCTAACATCTGAGATAAGAACTTGTCCACAAGTGAAGCTGTCTGGAGTGACAGAGGGGAAAAACGGTGCTTTGAATTTCCTGAGTAGAAAGATACTGGCTACTTTAAGAGAAGTGGGTAATGCCAGGAACGTCTTTGGTGTGACTCAGGAAACATTCATGAGGTGCCTTCAGAGATTCAAGCTTCCTGAGATCATCAAAGTCTTGGAATAACATTATTTCTTTTCCTGGAATCTCTGTTAAGACCAGGAAACGCTAACTTCTTTTTTAAAAGAAGCATTTTTAGAATACTTAAAGGAAGCTTTTAAAGGAATTTTAAAGGATTGAATACTTTAGTATTTGGGGGGAAAAACATTACTCTTGTTTTGATGATGGCCAAAATATTTTCCCCTTTTATGTTGAACTGGTGATCTAATAAGTGCAGTGGCAATAGCTCATATCAAAGGGCAATTTTTCATATATGTGCTCGGTTGCAACAACTAAAAAGCTTCCATCCGAAAGGATCTTTGCCTAATGTGAGGAACAGCATATGTATTGGATTAAAACCCCAAAAGTTTTCCCTTTCTTTACAGCAATATCCCAGGAAGAGAGAGAGACTGAATTATGAAGAGTTTTGTTGTTTGTTTTTTTTATTAAAAAAAAAAGGGTGCTTGCTTGGAATGTTAAAATATTTTAAACCTAGAAGTAGGCCATAAAAGGGGAAAAGTCTCCTATTGTGTTGTGAATCCACTGGTGGTTTCTGTGGTTCTGGTTTCCTTTAGATATTAGTAGGAACCCACTGTCCACTCCCATGGCATCACTAGTAAGCTCTTCTTATGGTTTGTTACTCATCCTGAGTAGGTCTAAATGAAGAGGACTTGAGTGGCGTTCCAGCTGAAGAAGACTTGTTACTTTTGCTTGTAGATTTGCCCTATTTTTAGAAAATAAAATAAAGTAGCAGCTCTAGTGGCCTCTGTAAATAGCCAATGAAACCACCCAGTAAAAACATCCCTCCTTCCCATCGGGTAATCTTCACTAGGACCAGATGTGTATCTCATTCTGCGGGTGACAGGGCTCGGCCTTCTTTCTTTGTCCGGTCATTTAAAAGGTGATAAAAATAAACAAATCTATAAATTCTGACATGGAATCTATTGAGACTTTTGTTTGTATTTTACCTCACCTTTTAGTTAGCAGTAATAGAGAAAAGAGAAAAAAAAAAAGGCATTTACCCTTTATGTGTCAATTTGCATGTCAAAGAAGCCCTACTCAGAAATACTGTCAGCACCATTTGTAGACTGAATTAGCGAAAAGCCACTTAAACAAATGTGGGCCTTATTAAAAAAGTAATTAAGGTTTAAATTAGAGTCACCCTTATTTTGCCTTTATAATTAGTGTCTCTTCACTGCAGTCACAGATCAGGGCTCAATTCTGTTTGATGTACAAACCAACCAGTGGAAGAGAGGTTTATGCCGGGATTTTGTCATCTTGACAGACATTTTATGGCACAGATTTTTAAATGAAATGACATGTTTTAAATGCAATTTTTTAAAAATAACATGTTTTTAAAACAGCCCATTTCTACTAACAAATAAACCTTGAATTTTACTCTCTATAAATTATACCTTAATAAAAATATAAATAAACCTTCCCTTTCCAGTTATCTTTTCCTTAGCTCAAAATATGAACATCCCACTCCCTGCTTCCTTCACTTATGTCCAGAATATACATGGGGAATTCTCCTAGATCACACTCTACCAAGTGAATGGTGATGAATCATTGGTTTTCTCCTGAGTAGGATAGTAAATTTGAACCTTGTAAAAAGAAGAAAATGGTGACTTCATTTTTATTTTACTTTTTTTATGGGAAAGCTTATTTTTAAAAAAATGTTTTATTATTGGGAGCTTTCAAACATACACGCAGCAGTAGGGAAAAGTAGTATTCAAAACCCCCACATATCTTTACCCAGTTTCGGCAATTTTCAACAGTTTACCTGGGTAATTTTTTATGGCAGTATCTTTAACACAAATACTGTGATTTTTTTTTCCCCTTTTCTTTTTAAACTCTCCAGTCATGCAGAGCTTAAGGCGAAGGAGGACCAGGCAGAATTTCACCCAGCAGAGGCTCATCTGTTTCCCTATTTCATGACCCCACACTTGACACTAAGCCCTCAAAACCATGAGTTTGCTGACCCTAGTTTTTTATTTATATGGAGCAGAATTTAAATCCACCATCTTTGCTGCTTACCTATGATTTAAACCAGTCCTTCGAAACACTAGCACCCATAAAACACTAAAATGCAGAGTCCGCACTTCCCCAAGACTGTGGGGGCAATTCTGTGGCACAGAACAGAGGAAAGGATCTGTCTACACTCTACCCTCTCAACATATGGTAGAAAGTCAGACCCAGAAAAAATGTGCTCTAAGCCTCGTGGCCATTTGTATAACGACTAGGCACAAGCATTTTGCCAGGACTTGGGAACACAGGATGTGGCAGAATATAAATGCAAATTACATAAGTCAGTGAGAATTGGTTTGAAAACTACTTTTTTTTAAAAAAACGCATTTTACAGTTTGTGTAACATAAATGTGTAAGAGAATCTGCTTCTGGAGTCTACTGTGCCATTATAAAATTTCCAGAACAGCCGATTCAGGAGAGAAGTGGACTTTCTATGGTCAGTAATTCCGCTTTAACTTGGAAGTGGATTTTTCCTAATTTAAATTTCTCACAACTGAGATTTTTACAAAGATGAGAATTAAAGAGTTTAAGATTGTATTCACTGGTGTGACCCTGGAGTCTGTATATTCTGGGTTGTGAACCGATGACAAATTTGTGTTTTTACACAGCTTACTGTGTAAAGTCACAGCTCTTACATGCTGAAACGGGGGTCCCAGCCTCACCTAATACTAGCTGAGAGGCTGGCAAAAGGCAAGGTCAGAAATCTCTAGAAAGACTTGTGGGCACGCTAAAATACTAAATCTGAAAGCCATTCTCATATCATATCAGATGCCTTGTACACTGGGAATATTTTGATTATACTTTTATCATCACAGAAACAGAATATTTCTCCTTTACAGTGAAGGTTTCCTTTGTTAAATGGCATTTTACCCACTTTATAATTGAAATGAACTTTTGTCTCATTTATTCATTATTAAAGTACATGTGTCCTTGCTATCACTTCATGCTCACTTAATTGATTCAGAACCGTGAGAGAAAACTTAGGTTTCTAATAAGTTTTAAGTTCTGTACATAAGTCCTTAAAGCATGGCTTTACAAGTTAAGGCAGGGCCTGCTTTGAATTACGCTTATAAATTTTATACTCTTCACCAACAGAAAAGCCCTAGTTCTGTCACAGGTGGCATACAGTCGGTCCATTAGCTACCGGGCCCTTCCACTAACCCTGAAGAGCCCATTAACATGTAAAAATCTTTTGCACTTTAATTTACTCTAATTATTACCATTTTTAAAACAAATCAAATTATCCTATAACCTTCTCCCTTTTTAAAAGTGTGGTATACCCTCATTGTTCTTGCAAAGCTCATTATGTCATTTATATTTTTCTTTTCAGAAGTGTCCTTCTTTGATCCCCACCAACACAAAGCACTCTCAAAGTCAAGCACAGTGTAGCTTCCTACAGCGAGATGACTTACATGGTATTTGAAGGCAAAATGTAGTTAGGAGGAAAGGATTGTCTTTTCAGTAATGATGCAAGTTAACACAGCAGAGCTGAAACACAAGGAATAATTTTGCAGAATAAACAATTTAACTGTTCAAGTTGTGTGTGTGTGTTTGTGTTTTATCTAGTGTTGGACATTCCATTCTTTAATTATCTTGGGCTTTTCTCAGAAATAAACTAAAGGTTGTGATTTCTTTTCTGCCAAGTGTCAAATTTGAAAGTTTTTGAATAAAGAAGCCACAACTGAAGAGTAAGTCCCCCAGTTGTCCTTATTGCGTAATTGTGGTCATTTCCCATAGTCTTTGTGCCGAATAGCCTATTAATTTTAGACTATAAGTCCAGGAACAGCTGCCTTTATAAACTGTCATTTTTCTTTCATCCTAAAGCATTTTAATTTTTTTGAAAGCAAAATATTATTTGGTTACTTTTCAATATTTTTAAGTAGATAATAAAAGTAATTTCTAGATATAACCGCTTTCTCTGATTAAACTTAGATCACATTTTACATTGTCAGTTAAACTATGAGCAAATTTTAAAAGTGGTACCTTTTGAAAATCAAACATAATTTGAATTCTATCTTGAAATATGGTAGACTTTATAGTCTCTTCACTGTGCTAAGAAGGGAGAAAGGATCACTTCTAATTATGTTATCCCATCCTCTTTGAAACTCTGTTCTAGCTAGAGTTCCATAGTACTAACTTCTCCATTCACCTCCTACCATCTGAATTCTCATCAGTTTTCATGGCCTCCTCATGCCTGCTCCTAAGTGTGGGTATCACCCAAAGGTCGGGTTTGAAGACCTCCTCTCTTTTTACTTGCTTACCTGGGAAGTTTCCCTTTCTGCACTTCTGCCCAGGACCTCTGTTCACCATCCAGACCCTCTTTCCAATGCAGTCTGCTGGATAGCTCCTCCTGGAAGTCCAGAACCTCAAACTCAAATGTCAAAAGCCATACTGCCCCACCACTTCTGATTTGCTCTTCACCCCTTCATCATTTCCCAGTGTCACCATTCCCTGGCATTCAGCGTCAAAGCCTCATGTTATTCTTGAACTCCTCTTTTTTATTGTATCCCACCACATCCATCCCCTTATTCACAACCACTGTTCTATTTCAAGCCCTCTCCAGGCTGGCCTTCACTTGGCAGCAGCCCCCAGATTTAACCTCTTGACTTCACTCTGAGGAATAGTTTCCTCAAAAATTAGGGAAAAAATACTAGGGGCATGTGCAGGATGAAATGCTACTATGGAATGAGGAAGGAAATTGGTTTCTGGCTTTAACACTTGGGAGATAACAAGTGGGCATGGTGAAAACAGACTCAGTAAAATATGGGGCTGGCATCAGATCATAATGAGGGACATAGAGAATGGGAGAGGGGACTTGGGATATTGAGTGTAGGTGAACAACTTTTTGTTTAGGATGTTTAGGATGCTCGTCTCCTGTATTTTTTTTCAGTAAAATAATAATTAAAACTAAAAAAAAAAGTCAAGGGAGTATTCTTTTTTAAAATTGTTACAGAAAACAGACAATATACAATATATAATATTTTGTATATGTGTGTAGACATGTAGATATTTAGAAGACATATTGTATAATTCTGTATTTCAATGAACATAATAACCCTTAGTCACATGTGCAATATTAAGGACAGTAGAAAACCCTGGTGACTAAAGTAAATTTCCTCAGGGAGTAGAATTAAAATATTTATTAATTCCTTCCACAAACATGAATTCAGTGTCAACTGTGTGCCAGACCGGAGATAAAGATAAAGGCTTGCAGAGATGAAAAGGGGAGAGCCCTGGGCTTCAGTTGCTCTCGGTTTTACACAGCCAAGTAATTCTCTTACCCAATAGCTAGTATAAAAGCCCAGAAAGGTCCATGCTTAGCTCTCTGAGTAGGTCAGGGACCTTCACCGTTGAGCAGAGCAGGAGAGACAGTGGCTTCCAGGCAAAGAAATGAGAAAGGAAGTACAGAGCAAATTTAAGTCTTTCAGCTGGGGAATGACATCATTAGATTTAAGTTTAAGAAGAGCCCTCTGATGGCAATCTTAAAACCATTCAGAGAGCAGAAAAGAGTGGGAGCTTAAAGACACGTATAACTCTTCTTCCTAATACAGTGATCATTAATCCTAATTCTCCCCTATTATGCCACAAGAGAAACTGATAGTATTCTATTTATTGGTAGCTATCAAAAGGAAAAAAAAATGGTACTTCATCAACAAGCATAGGAACAATTGTATTCCCTAATTGTTTTGAGACAGAGCATAAGAATAGAATTACATAAAAATTAAGGGATTGGAGGAACCTACAACCTCCAGATGGGTCCGTAGGCCAGCCAAGTCCTGAAATGCAGAGAGGCCAGCCTGCTCCAGAACATCAACTAGTTCCATCCCCTTATCCCATATTATTGACAGCGCTTTCCAACATGAAAAAGTTAAAATGGTCTTAGCCCAGATACCCTAAATTTTGAGAGAAAGATCAAAGGAGAAGATGGAGTAACAACAGAGAAGATAGGGTTTAACAAATGAGTATGACTGCTAAGTCATTATATTAATATTCCTCTTAGTCTCCAGTGTCTTGGAGCAGCTAGAAGGAAAAACCTAAAATTGGGGAACTGTACCCCAAACCAAACTCTGAACTCTGTTCTACAACTAATTATTGCCATTCGCTTTGAAATGTATTGCTTTTTGTATATATGGTATTATTCACAATAAAAAAAATAAAAGTAAAGGATTGGGGGCATTTCAATCTATTTTCAGATCTGGTTGAATTGTGGATTTACAATCAAATGTAATATCAAGGACAATAAAATCTTTAACCTCAGTCTCTAACCATTTTATGAGTTTCTTAGCTGGGGCCCATCCATGGATAGGCTTCAGGCAACCTATGGGCTCCCTGAAATCACAGTCAAGATTGTAAGAATATGTTTTCTTCTTTCTGGGGATTGGCCACATTGTTTTCCTTGGGTTCTCAGAGGGGAGAGGTCTATAACACCCCCAAAATTTAAAAACCCTGCCTGTATCTGTAGTTGGAAAATACCAGAATAGCATTAAAAGAATGTTTAATGAAGACTACCTTAGACCTTTTGTGTGAATTCCCGACCCTTATGCCCAGCTGCTCCCAGCATCTCCACTTGGATGTGGAATAGGCTTTCCAGTGCCATACATCCCAGGCTGAACTCTAGATCTTTCCCCCAAACACTTCTACCCTGCTCCAGAAATTCCCATTCCCTTCCCTGACTTTATCTTTCTTCTGCTGTTATCACTGACATGTATTACACTTGTTTGCATATTGTCTCCCCACATTACAAATGTAAGCTTCATGGATGCAGGGAATTTTTTTTTTTTTGTCTATTTTCTTTCACTGCCATACTTATAATCCTTAGCATAGTTCTTGACGTATTGCAAAAACTCAGTAGTACTGATTGAATGAATTTTCTTTTTGAGAACTTACTGGGCAGTTTTGCTTTTACCATACCACATGCTCCTCTCACTGTAACTTTCCACCTATTATACTTACATTACATTGGATTATTTGAATGGATCTTGTTTCTTTTCTAGTTCACCTCTTTATTTAAATAGTAGTTGGTACAATGATAATTATTGAGCTTTGTGGATTCTGTGTTCCCCATATCAACCTCAATTCTATCTCCAACAGCTATTGGCAGCTAAAAGAGTTCATCTCTCTGCACTTCCTACAAGTTCTTTAAATTCCATGCCATTCCTCTGACTTGATACAGTGAATGTGTTCATTTATGATGACTAAAATTTACTCAAATTACCATAATACAGTTTTTGAAAAATGTCATGTTTGTCAGATTTACAGTTCCTGTATGTCATAACACTTCATAGAGTTAGGAGTGCAGATGGAGCTGTTTTAACTTGCAGTAGCTTTACGCCTTAGTAGATGCTTGTGATTCTATGCTGACACTGAGACATTTTCATAAAATGAACTGATACCTGCTAATTTGTCCACTTTATAAATTTGAAATTTTTTTATACTAGGTATACGTAAAGCAGAAAATATCTGGACCTGACATATAAAAGTCTGTTTTTGCTTACCTGAACTCTTTGTAATAAAAAAATAATAGACTTAAGATCTGAGGCTGTCTCATTTAGTAAAACTTGTTTTTCAAGCAAACTGATTGTTAACCGTCATGTGTTTGTTTTGTACTATTTCAGATTCTACAAGACGAACTAGACAACTGCTCAAATCAGGTGCGAAGTGCAGAGAAAAAACTACAGCACAGAGAACTGGAGTCACAAGAACAGGTACAATCTCCTTTCCTGCCCAACTTCTTGGTTTGTTTACTTTCTCTAGGTCAATGACTTTATGAATTACCTGTTTCAGCTAGGGTACTTTGGTTGCAAGTGACAGAAAGCTGCACTTCTAGCTGGCATACACAATAAGGGAGTTTATTGCCTCATAAAACAGGAAGTACATAGTTAGGGCAGGCTGTGGGCAGTCTCAGAGCTCTGGCTCTACTTTTCTGACATTTTGGTGGCTCAGCCACCTGTGTTGCCTTCATTCTAAAGGTGGTTCCCAGAAGGCTGCAGCAGTTTCTGACATCCCATCCAGATCTAGAAATATCCAGAAGTAGAAAAGGACTGTCAGGTTCTAGGGTCTCCTTCTGAATAGTAAGGGCACCTTTCCCAGAAGACCCACCTCCCTTCACATCTCATTAGCCAGAACGGGTCCCTGGCAAGTCCCTGGTGAGAGGACTCAGGGTTCCAAAATTAGCCTACACCAATCAGGCTCTTCTCCTAAGTAATGGACTTAGGAGAAGTAATGGACTTAGAACCCTAACCCTAACCTTCTCCTAAGTCCATTACTCCTAAGTAATGGACTTAGGAGAAGAAGGCTAACCTGGCCAGAGGAGAGAGGAAATGGACATTGGGTATGTAGCCAACAGTATCTGCTATGTCATCCTGTAAAATTAAGCGGATATTGTATTTAGTTGTAAAACATGTTTTCTTTTGAATTTTTACTATCCTCTTTTTTTCCATTATGTTAACAAAATAAATACTATAAACCAGAAAAATCTGGCTCTGACAATAGCTAATAACATTTTATTTTCAAATGGCAAGAATTATTTTCATCCAGTTCTTCTGGTTATAATGAAATATTCTTAATGGTAATCTGACAATTTAAAATAAAAAATCAATAATGCAGCAATAAAGATCATGAGTCTTAATGAGACCTTTTTAAAATGCCTTGTCCCCAGACATTGGGTATAGCATTGTTAACATTATCCTAAAGTTGCCATTAATGCATTATGTACAAAATCATCCATAGGTGTAAAAGGCTTTTAGACTTGAGTTGTCTCATAGTAAAACTCAGTACAGGTATATTATATTAGGTCGTTTTGACTTTGTGGGAAGAGTAAACACTGAATTAACGCTGGTAGGGAAGCTTTTTTTCATCTCTGTAGATGTTTACAAATAGATTCCTAAGGCAGGGCATTGTACAAATTGGCAAAAGTAAGCACCTAATAGTTGGTGAGTATTACTACGTAATTAATTGAATTGACCACCTACAATTCTTTCCTACTCTCTAATATATAGCCTGTGTATATATTATGTATTTATGAGTATGTATGAATATATATATCATGTATATATGTTATGCATGAATATGTATATATGCATATACAGACATATGTATGCAAATACAGAGTCCATGCCATACACGCAGTAATACTAGTATAAAACTAGCATGGAATACTATGATTAAAAATCAGTAACCACTATACAGCGAAGGTAGGGTTTAACAAATGAATATGATTGCTGGATCATTAAATTGATATTTCTTTTAGTCTCCAGTATCTTAGAGCAGCTAGAAGTAAGAATCTAAAATTGTGGAATTGTAACCCATACCAAACTCTGAAATCTGTTCTACAACTAATTGTTGTGTTGTACTTTGAAATTTATTGCTTTTTTATATATATGTTATTTTTCATACGCAAATTTAAAGTCAATTGTGATGATAAAAAAAATATTTATTCCTTCTAGCCTCCTATATTCTGGAGCAGCTAGAAGGAAAAATCTGAGACGATGGTATGGTAGCCCATGACAAACTCTGGGATCTGTCCTGTACCTACTTGTTGAAGGGTGCTTTGAAAGCTATAGCTTTTTTATTTATTTGCTTTGTATATGTTATATTATACAATAAAAAAAGTTTTTTTAAAAAATCAACATGTAAGTCACAATGATTATGAATATGGAATTTATATCAAAACATTCTCCATAAAAAAAATCAGTAACTACAATTCATTAAGTGCCTACAGTGACAGGTACTATACAAGAAACATTCACAATTAGTTCCTTTAATCCTCACAATAACCATGTAAGGTCAGTATTATTCTCCCAATTTTCCAGATGGCATACTGAAACCCAGAGAGGTTAAGTAAGTTGGCAAAGACCACACAGCTAGTAAGTAGTAGGGGTTCATTCATACCCGAGTTTATCTGAATTCCAAACCTTTGTTCCTTTCATGACACTTTTAAAGTACATTTCAAGTTAATGAAAAAGAGGGCTTAGAGCAGTAATAGAGGACATAAATCTTCATTTTAATCATAAGCAAATTGGATTGAGTTGAGCCAAATTTATTGAGGGTGGCAGGGAAACAAACATACTGTTCCAGATACTGGTACAGTAGCAATATGCTACTAACCCTCCATGGGCAGAGAAAAGCAAAGAACAAAGAAACCAAAAACCTAGCAGATTGGCCCACTTAGGTGGATTGGTGGTGTTCAATCTAATCAGCATAACTCTAATTGTCACTAAGCATCAGCTGATCTCCCTCCACTGTCTAGGAGTCTTGTAACTAGAAGGAGAAAAGACAAGCTTCTTACAAGCAGGAAACAGCACTCCTGGGAGAATTGGGGCTTCTCCAATTTGTGATAAAATATGACTTAAGGTGAAACTTTGTTGACATCACTCTAATTCATGGCAAAACTTCTTACAGAAAATTCCGTCATATATTGAGAGTAGGGAAATTAAGAAATCCCAAAAGAACCACAGGGAAGGATTCAGGAACTACTTACAGTCTTTTTTTTATTGACTTCTTTTTGATCATCAAAGTTGCTTTCATCTTTGTAGTGACAATAGCTTTTTAAAATACTTCTTACACGGATTCCTGATATCTTCTGTTAGGCTACAGTTTTCCAAAGAAATGTCAGGAAATACCCATGGGTAAAGCTAAATGTTTCATAATCTTTGTAGCCATGAGATGTTGGGTTCTTTCCATGAGGTCCTAGGGTGTAACCAGAAAAAATGCCAGTTGTTTCAGCAAAACTAAAGAGCAGATCATTCCTCCATTTTTAACTTAATCTGTTATTCTATCCAACTTTGACCAATTGCCTTCTTTCAATTTGTGATACTAATAGAAGCAATCATACATAAGTAGAGGTGTTGTCATGTATATTTTTAAGCCCCCTTATTTTTGAGCTTACTTAGGATATGTAAAATGTTGAAATTATTGTCTTAGGAATTTCCTTTTGCTATCAAAGTAATGCAGTAACAGTAGCTAACCTCACATCAGCCAATCAAACAACTGAAATGTGTGCAAAATAGCTCCTTAGAACTTTCTTCTCTTTCTTTTTAACAAAGTATTATTATCTTGATACTAGTTGCATAAAGAATCAAAATTGAAACTGGCAGAATTACAAAGGACAATTTCCTGGCCTTCTTTTTTTAACTTGCTTTCTTAAAAAAGTTTAAACTCTTTCTGCTTCTCATTTAAGAAAAATTCCTGTTTTGATGCTATAAAAACAAAAAATGAATGAGGCATTTTAAAAGTTGTGTTTTTAATTAAAAACCAAAAGCTGCTTCTCATCAGGCCTTGATGGGTGGTATCCTTGCCGCCTGCCCCTTGCCTTGGTGCCATCAACTCCCCTCCTTATTCTTGGCAGATCTGGGAGCAGAGTCCCTCAAGAGGACTGCTTCATCATTTGTTACAAAGGGTTAATTTGCTCAGTATGCAGATACATGATAAATAGCACAAAACTAGAAAAAAAATTATTTCCTAGCTAAGTCAGCCTTACAGAAACCTGCTTTTCCTTTAATCCATAAATTATAAAGGAATTGAAAATCACCACTATTTTAATCCATACCAGGAGTGAATAATTTCTAATTCCAGGTACAACCTGAGCAAACTTCCTCACTGTGCAAGGAAACTGAATCATCAGGCAAGATGCAAATTCCTGATGCCATACAAGCCGAGCCAGGGCAGGGGTGTACAGGAACTCCTCACTTCCAGGATATTCTTTTCCATGCAATGAAACACTGTGTAAAATGCTCTATGCCCTATATCACTGGGATCAGGTACAGACAAAAATATTGTATGTAAAATGAAAATCCACTTTCATGAGCAAAGTATTTTCATTACTCACAGTGAGACTAAGTAATTTACTAGCCCTTATGAGATAATTTGGTTGGTAAATGATAGGGGAAAAGAAAAGGGAAGAAATAATCTAAAAATTTACTTGGTGTTCTGATCCAAAAGGAACTAAACCATGTCAGCTTCTAATCTAATATGAAGTGTAGGTATTAATATTAACATGCTTGTACAAAAAGCTCAGTTTCAGTTAGGTATCCTAAATTTTGAAAATATATGGCTTTGATTACACTGTTCACTCAGTTTCCCAAAACATTATTTTAAACAAACTAGTGAGGAAAAAAAAAGGACTTCGGAAATCTCCTAATAAGTAAAATACAATGCTGAGCATTTCATAGGAAAGCAGTCATTTTTTTATTCACAATTTCTTTCTTTGGCCAGGCATGTTATGCTAGACACTGCTAGGTACTGAGAAGAAACAAAAATGAGTAAGTTACAGTTCCTACCCTAAAGGTGTTTGCAGTCTAAAAGAGCAGAGGAGACTTGTACAAGGTGTAGACTCCAGGCGTGGAATTGAAAGTAGGTTTCCTTTCTTCTAAATAGCTGGCCCCCTACTCGGATCAGAATCACAAGATGTATGTAGAAAGAGCACAGCATCTGTACTTCCATCCGTCTTCCCTGGTCCCTGTGGGGAAGGAAGTAGAGGGTTTTTATCAGTTAAAAGTTTAGGACTAGCTAAGGTAGAGTTGTTAAAGAGCCCACAGGCCCCCAAGGGACTATGGTCTTACCCCTGCTGGTCAGAAGAAGGGACAGGGCTTCCAGCCTTCTCCCAGAAACGTCAAGTACCCCTTCCTCATCTTGTTGCCTTGGACCGTCCCTAAGGCGCTCTCTGGTTTTGTGGCCTGAGTTTTGTCCAGCCAGCTCATGTCGTTTGGAGTCTTAACTGGTATGTCCAAGCATTAAAGTTCTGGTCTGCCCAGGCCCAAAAAACCCATAAATTGTTTTTAAATATCTAGCTAAAAACCAGCATACTTTAACATTTCAGTCACAGCTTTGAGGCAGCCACCTTTGTATTTAAGGCCTGGACATATCAGTGAATCTAGTAAAGAATCTGATGACCAGAAAGACAGTCACAAATGGCCATTGTCTGAGGGATTGTCCCAGAGATCCTTCCGAGACACATGAGGGGAAACAGAAAGGCTTCAAAGTCTAGTCTGATATAGTGGAAAAGCACTGCTGGCTCTACCCCCAACTTTGTCATTATTGATTACATGGTTTGGGGCAAGTCACTTAACCTCTCTAGACCTCAGTTTCCTAATCAGTAAATGGTCAGTAATAATACCTTCCCTGGAGCTGTTGTGAACATCAGAATGAGACAATGTGTGTAAAAAATACTTCAATAACTGTAAAACACTATGCAACTGTCATGTGTGTTACAGTGATTTATAGGGAAAAGGGGGCATGTGAACTAGGCATCAGCAAAGGGGAAAGACTTTCTAGATGGAGAACTGAACGAGGAAAGGAGTGAAGGAAAACAGGCTCAGGAGTGTTTGGGGAACAGTGAGTAATATCTTGGCCAGATGGTAATGGGTGAAGAGGAAAATAAGACCAGAAAGTTAGCATCATGCATGTCATCCATTTTTAAAAGTCAGGAAAAGCCCTTTTGTTATTATTTACTCTGCACCAATACTGTGCTGTGTGTTAAGACCACTGGTGGACAGTCTTGAATGTGATGCTAAGAAGTTGGGGAGAAGCAATTGATAGCCCTTGAGGATTTTTTCTCTAACCAGGTAATATTGCAAGATTGTGGTTTTACTTTAAATGATTAATCTGGCAGCAGTAGATAAGATGAACAGGAAATGAAAAGAGACCAATTCAGAAGTTACAGCACTAACATTCATATTTGGAGTCAGAAGAGAAATATTGGGGGTTTGAACTGGATGTTTTCAAAGCAAGTGGAAAGGAGAGGGCAGATATGAATACTCCTATGGAAAAAATCATAGCGCATAGAGATTTAGAGGGCAAGAAAAAGAAATATGTCTGTTGCGGTTTATTAAAGCCGCTGGAATGCAGTATACCAGTAGTGGACTCACTTTTACAAAGGGCATTTATTAGGTTACAAATTTACGGTTCTAAAGCCATGAAAATGTCCAAATTAAGGCATTAAGAGGGAGATACCTTCTCTGATGAAAGGCTGCTGGCATCCAGGTTTCCTCTGTCACATGAAAAGGCAAATGGCAATGGTTGTTGGTACAGCTGTTCTGGATTCTGGTTTCAAAAATGGCTCATTCAGCTCCTGTGGGTCCTTCTGACTTCTCCTGGGGCATTTTCTTTCTCTGTGTCCTTCACATGGTTTCATCTCTCTGCTCTCTGAGTTTCATCTGTCTTTTATCCTCTCATAGAGGACTCCAGCAAGGGGATTCAGACCCATCTTGAATGGGCTAGGCCACATCTCCATGGAAACAACCCAATCAAAAGGTCCTACACAACAATTGCCCCCACAAGAATGGATTAAAAGAACATAGTCTTTTCTGGATTTCATAACAGATTCAAACCAGCACAATGTCCAAGACACTAAAAAGGTTTTGAAGTAATAGGATGGTGTATAAAGGAGGAGTGATACTGTCATTTTTCAGTTATTGAGTTTGAGATGCTAGCAAGAGGACATTAACTGGGAGGCATACAGCTGAAACTCTGAATCTAGAAGTCAAGAAGGAACCCTAAAAATGTAAACGTGTCAGAATTACATTTGCTGGGGCATGTAGCAGAAGCCCACAAGGTGCAGATAATTTGAACAGGGGCAAGGTTAGAGGGAGGTGAGAGGGCCATGAGCAGACCCATGGGTGTGACCAAATTCATGGGGCCAGAGGCAGTAGGGGAAGATACAAAGAAAGCATAAAAGGAATGGTCAGAGAGAAGAGCAGAACCAGGAGACTGTGATGTCATGAAGAGCAAAAGTAAGAGAGCATTTCCTACTAGACTGTAAGCTTCTCAGGCTAAGGACTCTGTTGTCTTCAAGGCATCCATCAGTGCTTGTGGTTGAGTTGAATTGCTCTGTGAAGCCTTTGCTACTGAGTCCCACCCTTAAAGCCACCTTCCCCACCCCATGTCCTTCTTCTATCTGGGCTCTGGCTGTACTTTGCATAGGCCTTCTTTATAGATTTTTCCCATCAAACTCCCCCAACAGGCGGTATATTCTTTGAGGATGAAACTCTGAGCCAGGATTGTGTCATATTTATCCTTGTATCTTGGCATTTAGTTCAGTGCCTGGGCAACATGGTGCTCAGTAAATCAATGAAAGGAAGGAAGGAAAAAGGGAAGGTGGGAGGAAATGAGGGAAGAAAGAAAAGGTGGGAGAATGAGAGGAGGAGGAAAGAGTCACGTCAAAAACTACAATCAGTTTGGGACGAGGAGTTCCAAAATGCCACAGAACTTGAATAGTGGTTATGAGTCCTTAGTAATGGGTCTCCTGAACATATTCTAAAAGATTCTTTTCTTGAATTAAAAAAAAAATAAACGTCGCAGATATTTGTTCACAATTTTCATCTGGAGTAATTAGGAACATTAAGTCTTCTGGTGGCTTCTCTGTGGCCCTCAGCTATTCACCAGACATCACAGCAGCAAAAGATTTGGTAAGCTAAGGAAAACTAAGAGAAAGCAAAATGCAAGTGTCCTGCCCAGGTACCCAACCCTTCTGCTGTCCCTTAAAACAGGGCAGAAATTCCTTCCAAATCTCTTCCACAAGATGCCATCAAAGGCCAATGCAGAAGGACACCCCCAAGAAGTGTCTATTTCTCTACATATAATAAACTTAACATTCTGTTGTTTTTCTTCGGTTCTTGAGGTTTAAGAATGAAATTTGGATCCTTTAGTATCAGTAGCTTTCTGATAATGTTAGACGTCTCTGGACATGCCTGTTATACCAGTATAGCTACCATCATTTGTATTCCCAAAGAGGTTATTTGCCTCCAACAATGCCCAGTGTTCTGTTGGAGAGTAACATGGGTATTAGGAGAACCAAAATCAATACATGTAAAGCTTTCATTGTACAGCATTGCTTATCTTTAAACTGCCTCAGTCATCATCAAGGGTAAACAACAAATCACAGCTTTAAAGAAGAAGATGCAACGGAGACAGAAAATCAATTAAGTAATAATCATGACAATTGTTAAAAGCAAGAATTGGTCTTTTACAGATTTCCAAGCCTTTAGTTTTCATTTCCCATAATGGATTTTAAAATGCCACAATCTTAGCTGCTGTTGGCTAACTCATCTATAGTGAAATCTATTTAAAAGTACTAAAAACACAAAACTATGTTTCATCCCAAAGCACATTATGGAAATGGGAATAATAATTGCAACAGGAATATAATTCAAAGACTTTTATTAACTTTTCATGTTTAATGGTTATTATTCTGGCTTGTTTCAAGTAATTTTAATAACCACAGTTTATTTACAAAATTCAAGCAAATTCTTTTGTTCTAATGCCAACAAAATACATTTGTTCCCTGACAGCTGGTATGATGCATCATTCTAAAACTTGCGTTGTATTAGGGCTAGAACCACATTTAATTTTGGCCACATCTTGTTCTCAATGAGAGCTTGAACATTTGCCTCTGTTCTGTGAAAAAAAAGCACTTGAAGCCCAGTGTTGGATACATTAGTATTTTTATTAAAACATACATCTCATCAAAATATGTTCCTTGTAAATCAACTAAATTCTAGTAGATTTTAGCAGTGAAGCAGGTCAAACACTTGTACCCAAAACCCCCACTTAAAACTATCCAGGATAATCACAACACCGTTCTTAAAAGATAACTTAAAGCAGCTCTTTTCTGTTGAGAATGTGCTCTAGGTCTTGAGATACCTTTGTTTTTAACTTCTCTGGGCTTATTGTGTGGGGGAGGAGAAAGGTGGCGGGGTCCCTGAAGTGCCTGCTCCGCGTTTGTAATCCTGCCCTTTGCTGACATGCGAATCCAAGTGTCAGCAAAGCACCCACTGCATCACTGCAGCTGTTTTTCCATAAAACATTTTCTGCATCGTTGAAGCAGCGCTTCACCCACACAGTGAGCATTGGGGGAAGGTGAGAAGCTGCATGAGAGCCACGGGATTGCATAGTGCTCCCCCCAGGGCTGCTGGGTTCCAAAGCCTGGGGGTGCCTGCCCGGGGCTGGGCTCAGCTTCCACTCCTGTAATGAGCGATGAGATAATACTTCTCACTTCTTTGGGGTAGGTTAATATTTTTTCTTTCTATTTTTTTTTTTAAAATAAAATCAGTAAATTGTGGAGTGCACTTAAGGAAAGAAGCAGAAATAAAAATTTAAAACTGAATTATGCTCTATACCATCGCCCTTTCAAAATGGGTGGGCAAGAATTATCAAGCATTAACTTGGGTAATCGAATATACTCTCACAGGAAGATAAAAAGGAGAATATATTCCTGAGCAGTGGCCTATCCAGGCTTAGTTTTCTGGCACTAAGTACTAAATTCATGGAATTGAGTAAACAGCTGGAAAGAGGAAGTAAAAGATGAGATAAACACAAGAGATGTAAAAGAGGGTGGGAGTGCGTCAGCATGGTTACACGGAAGAAATGTTTGATGACTATTTATTGTGCTTGTCACATTCAAAAAAGAATATCAAACATTCTAATATGCCACTTACTTGTAATTCCTTTTCAATTATAGTCCAGCCAGAAAAGATCCTCTTTTCCTGTTGAGAAAGGGTTACTTTGAAGTAGAGTCAATTGAAATTGTTTATTGTTAAACAAATGACAGAGAAAGTTTTTTAGAGGCCCCAGGCATGTATCAGTTTAAACTAGAAATAAGGAAAGCAAAGTGATTTTTGAATACCAATGAAAATTTCAGAAGTGAAAACTGAATATGTTTTCCATGTAGATAACCTGTTGGAATTCTATGCAGAATCAGAGGACATAGTTTCAGTTGAAAAACAATACTATAAAATGTTCAAATGAAATTAATGACTTACTGAATTAAATGAAAAACTTAGGATCTAGTGAAGAAGACATCATGATTAGCATTATTAATATCTTATGGCATAGGAGCCTATTTTGAATCAGACGACCTAGTACTTCCTCAGTTGTCAGTGTCTAGAGATGGCAGGGAAAACTTGGCTGTCCTCTAGGAGCTTCTGTTATAATAAATGAGAACAGAATGTTTAAAGGTCCATTTTTGGTTTTGAAAGGAAAATTTGTACTTGTAAGGAGAAGTAGGAAGTAGAGGACACTCTGACAAAAGGTTTTATAATTTTTGACTATTGAGAAGTTAGGGAGGAATTTGCAACTGTTATTGCTGGCCCTGATAAACTCATATGGGCGATTTTCCAACTCAGGTAAGGTAACGAGGCATGGTAGAAAGTGCCCAGACATTGTCCTGGTTCTTACATCAGCAGCAGCAGAAAGGAATCGATGGTCCCATGTGTGGTGCTCCATGCCTGGCACCTCCAGTAGAACCAGAGCAGAAATTTATCTTATTTTTCTACCCTTCAGCTTAAGATTTCATTAGACTAAATGCCTCTGCAGAAATAATAAAAAATGATGGAAAACTGGACTGAAGGATCCCAAATGTCCCATTCAGCACACAAGAGTTTTGAGTTTTTGCATGACTTTTGATAAACACAGGAAAGTAAATGAGATGGTGAATCAGAGCATGAGTACCAGCTCAGAGTGAGCCCTTTTGTAAACTCTTAAATGATACTTAGAACATTCGATTCAATTCAGCAAATATTTACTAAGTACCTACTATATGCGGGGCACTTTCTAGGCCCTGGAGATGCGCAGTATGAACAAAACAAACAAAAACCTTTACCCTTGTGAAGCATTTAGTGTTTCAGTGGTATGTATTCTGTGGCTCTTTGCATTTCTATATGTTTTAGCCCTAATTTGTCAAATTCTATTTTGTCTTCCAGTCCATGAACATGGTATATCCCTCCATTTTATTTAAGCATTGTTTAACTTTTTTTTTCAGTTACATTTAATAGTTTTCTGTGAAGATATCTTGCACATACTTTCTTGGATTTTTTTCTTTCATAGTAGACATATTATAATACTATGGTGTTTTGCTGCTTTGGAGCTCTTATGTATCCCAGAAAAGCCATATTCTTTTTCCTAATCCAATCTTATGGGGGCAGACCTATTGTTTAGGGTGGCACCTTTTGATTAGGTGGTTTCCATGGTGATGTATCTCTGCCCATTCAAGGTGTGTCTTAATCTGCTTACTGGAGTCCTTTAAGAGGGAACCATTTTGGAAAAAGGTCAGAGCAGATACAGACAGAGATGTTTGGAGATTCAGAAAGAAAATAACCCCAGGGAAGCTGTTTGAAACCAGAAGCCAAAGGACCCAGCAGACCCCAGCCACATGCCTTCTCTGCTGACAGGTGTTCCAGACAGCATCAGCTTTTCTTAAGTCAAGGTATCGTCTCTGGATGCCTTATTTTGAACATTTTTATGGCCTTAGACCTGTAAACTTGTAACTTAATAAATCCCCTTTATATAAGCCAACCCATTTAAACAGCTGTCTTTTTTAAATTTTCATTTTCTTAGTTTGTCGCTGGTATATAAAATACAAGTGGCTTTTGTATAAATTCCTCTTCTTATTTAAAGACAGTACCCTACTATTCTCATTGTCTTTTTTCTTTTAGAAATCATAATTTGATACTGAATTTTCTTACATGCTTTTTCTCCATCTTTTGAAATAATCATATGAATTTTTGTATTTTTGTATAATCATATGAACTCTTGTACTCAGTAGCTTAGTTAAATTCACTTATTAATTCTAAAATTGTATCTGTTTATCCTTTTGGAATTTCTACATATAAAGTCATGTCATTCATAAGTAATGACAATTGCATTTCATTCTTTCCATACATGCAGCTTTTAATTCCCTTTCTTGTCATTTCTAACTATAACCTCCAGTACAATACTGAATAGAAGTGGTGATAATAGATATCCTTTTCTTGTTTTCTATTTCAGAGAAAAAGTTTTCTTTTTTTTAAACATTTTCCCATTAAATGCAATGTTTGTTGTAGTGGGATTGTATAGATTCCCTTTATCAAATGTAAAACAGTCCACTCTATTCTTATTTAGTTTTTCTCTTTTAAATCATAAATGGATGTTGAATTTTCTTAAATGCTTTTTTCCCATCTTTTGAAATAATCATTTGAAATTTCGCTTTTTTCTGTTAATGCATTGAATTTTTTAAATTGATTTTCTAATGCTAAACCAGCTTTGCAGTCCCAGAATAAACCCTATTTGATCATAATGACTTTTCCTTTTTATCTTTTTCTAGATTTGGGTTTGCTAACATTTTGTTTAGAGTTTTTACATCTGTTTTTATGAGTGAGAGTGGCCTATGATTTTCCTTTATTGTAATGTTCTCATCAGGTGTTGGTATAAAAATTTACTGGCCTCATAAATCAAGTTGGAGTGTTTCCTCAATCTGTTTTCTGGAAGAGTTTGTATAATATTGATATTATTTCTTCCATAAATGTTTGGTAGAATTCACTAATAAAGCCATCTAGGCATCTAGAGTTTTCTCTGTTGAAAGATTTTCAATTAATTAATTCTTAAAGATATTTCTGCCAAGTATAAAAATTTTAAGTTACCATTTCTTTCCTTTCATCATTTTTATGCTATCTGCCTTCAAAGTAATGTCTTCTGGCTTCCATTATCTCTTTTTAGAAGTCAATTTTCAGTCTAGCTATTACTTTTCTGAAAGTACTGTGTCTTTTTTCTGTGGCAGTTTTTAAAGTTCTCTGTTTGTCTTTGCTTTACAGCACTTTTGCTTTGAGAAATGTGTTTCATTTTTTTAAAAATCCTGCATGGGGAAACAGGCCTGTTTGAGAGCTTGTCTGGAGCCTATGCCTTCCCCAGGAGAGGGGTGGGGCCCAGCTCAGGTGGAATCCCTCCCTCAAGGAATTCAGACCCCAGGGTCTGGAAAAGGGAAGCAATTAAAGCCAGCCTACAACCTCTCCTCTGAATCCACCATGCCCCCAGCAGGGAGAGTCTGCTGAAGTTAAAGGTACCACATCACTTTATGCTGGTGGGACCTGCAGGCAGAAAAGCACCACATACTGGGCAGGGTAGGAAAAATGCAGAGTCCAGAGACTACATAGGAAAACCTTTTAATCTGCTGGGTCTCACCCTCAGGGAAAACTGACGCAGGTGACTCTTTCCTCCTGAGAGGAGACCAGTTTGGTCTGGGAAAATCTGACTGGGGTCTATAATGCCTAAATAGACCATCCTAAGGGGTGGGGGAAAGGCACCATAAAGCAGGGCAAGAAACAAAAAAAAACCAAGAACTGAAAAATTCTGATCTATTAAACAAAACCTAAGCTAGAGGACTAGAATAAGCTGAACTGAATGTCAAAGAACAGATAGACAACAAAATCATCCAGCAAGAAAATCCTAGGTAGAAAAAAGTGAAAACAATCTCCAGAATAAACTAATTAAGGTAATTAAATGCCCAAATGCCAGCAAAAAATAACAAATCACACTAGGAAAATTGAAGAAATGGCCTAGTCAAAGGAACACATCAGCAATTCAAATGAGATACAGGAGTTGAAACAATTAATTCAGAATGTTCTAACAGACATGGAAAACCTCATCAAAAACCAATCAACGAATTGAGGGAGGATATAAAGAAGGCAAGGAATGAACAAAAAGAAGAAATCAAAAGTCTGAAAAAACAAATTGCAGAACTTATGGGAATGAAAGGCACAGTAGAAGAGATGAAGAAAACAATGGAAACCTACAATGTCAGATTTCAAGAGGCAGAAGATAGGTTTAGTGAACTGGAGGACGGGACATCTGAAATCTGACAATCAAAAAAATATATAGGGAAAAGAATGGAAAAATATGAGCAGGGACTCAGGGAATTGAATGACAACATGAAGTGCATGAATATATGTGTATTGGGTGTCCCAGAAGGAGAAGAGAAGGGAAAAGGAGGAGAAAAACTAATGGAGGAAATTATCACTGAAAATTTCCCAACTCTTATGAAAGACTTAAAATTACAGATCCAAGAAGTGCAGCGTACCCCAAAGAGAATAGATCCAAATAGACATAATCCAAGACACTTACTAATCAGAATGTCAGATGTCAAAGAGAAAGAGAGAATCTTGAAAGCAGTAAAAGAAAAACAATCCATCACATACAAGGGAAGCCCAATAAGACTGTGCATAGATTTCTCAGCAGAAACCATGGAGGTGAGAAGGCAGTGAGATGATATATTTAAGATATTAAATGAGAAAAACTGCCAACCAAGAATTCTATATCCAGCAAAACTGTCCTTCAAAAATGAGGGGGAAATTAAAACATTTTCAGACAAAAATTCACTGAGAGAATTTGTGACCAAGAGACTGGCTCTGCAAGAAATGCTAAAGGGAGCACTAGACACAGATAAGAAAAGACAGGAGAGAGAGGTGTGGAGAAGAGTATAGAAATGAAGACTATCAGTAAAGATAAAAAGAAGAAAAATGAGGTATGACATATAAAATTCAAAAGGCAAAATGGTAGAAGAAAGTACTGCCCATACGGTAATGACACTAAATGTTAATGGATTAAACTCCCCAATCAAAAGACATAGACTGGCAGAATGGATTAAAAAACAGGACCCATTTATATGCTGTCTATAGGAAATGCATCTTAGACCCAAGGATAAATATAGGTTGAAAGTGAAAGGTTGGGAAAAGATATTCCATGCAAATAACAATCAGAAAAGAGCAGGAGTAGCTATACTAATATCCAACAAATTAGACTTCAAATGTAAAACAATTAAAAGAGACAAAGAAAGACATTATGTATTAATAAAAGGAACAATTCAACAAGAAGACATAACAATCGTAAATATTTATGCACTGAGCCAGAATGCTCCAAAATACATTAGGCAAACATTGAAAAGAGAAATAGAAACATCTACCTATATAATAGTTGGAGACTTCAATTCCATACTCTCATCAATGGACAGAACGTCTAGACAGAGGAGCAATAAAGAAACAATAAATACAAATAAATGAATAATACAATAAATGAGCTAGACTTAAGAGGCATTTATAGAACATTACACCCCACAACAGCAGGATACACCTTCTTCTCAAGTGCTCATGGATCATTCTTAAGGATAGACCATATGCTGGGTCACAAAGCAAGTCTCAATAAATTTTAAAAGATTGAAATCATACAGAACACTTTCTCAGATTATAAAGGAATGAAGCTGGAAATCAATAATAGGCAGAGTGCCAGAAAATCCACTAATATATGGAGGCTCAACAACACAGTCTTAAACAACCAGTGGGTCAAGGAAGAAATTACAAGAGAAATCAGTAAATATCTCGAGGCAAATGACAATGAAAACACAACATCAAAATTTATGGGATGCAGCAAAGGCAGTGCTAAGAGGGAAATTTATTGCCTTAAGTGCCTATATCAAAAAAAGAAGAAAGCAAAAATTGAGGAATTAACTGTCCGCTTGGAAGAACTAGAGAAAGAACAGCAAATTAACCCCAAAGCAAAAAATCCTGCATGGGGTTCTTGGCATTTTCCTAAATCTGTGACTTGATATATTTTGTTAGTTTTAGAAAATTATCAGCCATTTTCTCTTCAGTGTTTACCACTGCCTAATCCCCTCTCTCCTCTCCTTTTAGGACTATAACCATATGTATATTAGACCTTCTAAATGTGTTCCCCTTGTCTCTTTATTTATTCTGGATATCTTCATTTTACTCAGCTTCCAGTTCTTAATTCTCTGTTTGCTGCATGTAATCTGCTTTTAAACCCATTCTTAAGTTTGATTATGACATTTTCCAGAAATAGAATTTCTACTTAATTCTTCTTTTATAGTTTCCTATTTTGGGCCAGTATTGACAATCATTTTCCTAATTTTATGAAACATATTTATCTCAGTTCTTTTAAAATCTTGGTCTGATGGTCATTATCCAGAGCTTGCATGGGCTTTATTTCATTGTCTTTTGCTTTTCTTGGCTTAGGTCATATGGTCTTGCTTTCTTGTGAGCGTGGCTATTTTTGATTGAGTGCCAGATATTATGTATGAAAATTTATAGAAATAATTCCAGACTTCAAGTGATGTTAATTTCTTCAGAAAAAAAAAATTTTCTGGGTAGACAGCTATTAGCACTAATAATCTTGGATAACCTTAATCCATTTTCGGGGATTGAGATGATTTGGAGGACTGTTATATTTCGATTTCACTCCTACTCCTAGAGTAAAGCCCTTTAAAATCTACCCAAAGCATGAGGATTTTAGCAGACACTTCCCCTTAGCAAGACCTGTACTGCAATTTGTGTCTCCCTGACTTTTTGTGAGACTGTCATAAAAGATCTGTTGAGCTTCTCAGCCTCTCGCCCACCACTTCTGGAACTGGCAAAGTAAAAATGGCCAGATATGCCAGGCTCACAGGCTTTTCTGGTTTCTGTCATCTCCAGGATCTTGGACCCATAATGCTTCTCTGCCTCTTTAGCTTCCTAACACTTTGAAACAGACTTAGGGAAAAATTATCTAAATTCCCATCACTGGAAATGAAACTTGAGCATTTGCATTTTTTGTGAATTGCTTGATCACATTCATTGCTAATTTTTTCTGCTGATTTTTCTAAATTGATCTATTGAAGTATATTTTTATATATCCTACATAATAGTGATTTGTTAGTTAAGTTGAAAATATTTACTCAAAGTTGTTTATCTTTTAATTTTTTAATTCAATATTTTAATTTTTTGAGAACATTATCTTCCATCTTTTTCTTTATGGTTTCTAAGCTTGCTTAGGAAGGTCCTCCCTACCCCAAGATTATAAAACATATTCTCTTTTATTTTCTTACTTTTAAGAGTTTTGTTTTATACATTTAACTCTTTAATCCACCCCAAATTTATTGTTATACATGGTGTGGGCTAGGGTTTTTGGTAGGCAGATTAACCCCCCAAAGAAATCTACACTCTAATCCCTGGAACTTTTGAGTGTTAAGTTATAAGGCAAAAGACTTTGCATATGTAATTAACATTACCAGTCAGTGACTTTAAAATAGGAAAATTATCTTATGTTATCCAGGTAGAGGGCCCAATCTAAATCACATGAACCCTTGAAGGCAGAGAACTTTCTCCAGCTGAAGGGAGAAGAGATATGGCAGAAGGGGAGGTCAGAGAGATTCCAAGCATGAGCAGAATTCAACCTCCTGTTGCTTGTTTGAACATGGAGGGGGCAACATTAGGAGGGAATGCAGCTGGCCTTCTGGAGCTGACAGTCAGCAAGGAAATGGGGACCTCAGCCCTGCAGTTGCAAGGAACTGGAATCACTACCAATCTAAATGAGCTCCCCTGCAGCCTCCAGCCAAGAGCCCAAGCCTACCAACACCCTGATATTGGCTAGGTATCCCAGGACTTCAGATCTACAAAACTGTGAGAGAATTAATTTCTGTAGTTTACACCTGCTAAGTTTGTGGTACTGTTACAACAACAATAAAAAACTAATGCAAGTATTCTTGCTTTATTCATTTTTTCCCAAATAACTAGATAGTGACACCATAAACTGACTACAGTATTCTTTGAAATGCCACCTTTGTCCAAACTCAAATTTTCCAAACGTACGTGAATATACATGAATCTGTTTGGAACTGACAAAACTAGTGGGACCTAGTCTTTCTTACTCATCCATTTCCTGTGTCAATGCCAGCCATAGAGTGTGATGGTAAAGAGCATGAACTCTGGAGCCACACTGCTTGGGTTCACATCCCAGCTCTGCCACATCCACTTACTTGGCATGGGTTCTGGGGCAGATCACTTCACTTGTCTTGCTTCAGTATCCCTATCTTTAAAATGGGTTCACAGTAGTATCTGTTGACTTGAATATGTAATTATTACTAAGTAAAGCCTTTAGAAGAATGCTTGTTCAGAGTAAATAGCTGCAGTAATAGCTCTCATCTTCTTTTTCTAGGATTATCTTAGTTATTTGTAAGCATTTTCTCTTTTATAGGAATCTTAGACTAAGTTCTTCAAGTTCCTGTTTTTTAAAAAATCCCATTGAATTTCTGGTTGGAATTGCATTGGATTTATGAATTAGTCTGGCAAGAATTGACATCTTTGCAATAGACATCAGTGGCCTGTCTCCCTATTCAATTAGGTCTTCTTTTGTGTCCTTCAGTACTATTGAAAGTTATCTTTATTTGGATGTTGCACATTTCTTTTTTTTCTTTAACTTTTTTTATTGTATAATGTAACATATATATAAAGCAAAGAGAAAAGCAATAGTTTTCAAAGCACTCTTCAACAAGTAGTTACAGGATAGATCCCAGAGTTTGTCATGGACTACCATACCATCATATCAGATTTCCCCTTCTAGCTGCTCCAGAATATTGAAGGCTAGAAGGAATAATTTTTTTTTTAATCATCGTAATCAATTTTTTTTCTTTTTTGTGAAAAATAACATATATACAAAAAAGCAATAAATTTCAAAGCACAGCACAACAATTAGTTGTAGAGCAGATTTCAGAGTTTGGCATGGGTTGCAGTTCCACAATTTTAGGTTTTAACTTCTAGCTGTTCTAAGATACTGGAAACTAAAAGAGATAGCAATTTGATGATTCAGCATTCATATTCATTTGTTAAACCCTACCTTCTCTATATAACTCTACCATCACCTTTGATTTTTCTGTCCCACTCTTTAGAGGTATTTGGGCTTTGGCCATTCTATCTTTTTCATGTTGGAATGGGCTGTCAGTAATATGGGGTAGGGACATGCAACTAACTGATGTTCTGGAGAAGCTGGGCCCTCTAAGTTTCAGGACTTATGTGGTCCAGGGACCCATCTGGAGGTTGTAGGTTTCTGGAAAATTACTCTAGTGCATGGAACCTTTGTAGATTCTTATATATTGCCGTAGGTGTCCTTTAGGATTGGCTGGAGTGGCTTTGTTTGGAGTTTGGCAAGTTATGATAGGTAGCAATGTTTAACTGATGCTTGCTTAAGAGTGACCTCCAGAATAGCCTCTTGACTCTGTTTGAACTCTGCCACTGATACTTTATTAGTTACACTTCTTTTCCCCCTTTTGGTCAGGATGGAATTGTTGATCCCACAATGGATGTTGCACATTTCTTAAGTTTTATTCTTTCCTTTTGTGGGGTTTTCCCTCATAATTTTTATCAGATATTGCTGGTGTTTGGGAAAGCATTCATATTTTTAACATATACAGCCAACCAGCACTCTTATCAATTTTAGTTGTAATGCTTTTTCAGCTGATTTCTTAAATTTTCTAAGTAGGCAACTATATCATTCCTAAACAGCAATAATTTTTGGGTCTTCCTTTCCACCTCACATCTTATATTTGTTTGTCGTAATGCCCAAACTAGGGCATAGTGCACTATTGAGTAGTAGCAACGGTCGCAGATGTCCTTGTCTTTTACCCATCTTTAATGGAAATGCCTCATATTTTACTTGTTATGCTTTCTGTTGCTCTCTTATAGCTACCCTTTGTTGGATTTGGACACATCATTTCTAGTATAATTACTTATTACTTATGTACTTGTCTTATTCCCACAATATTAAGGTTCTCTGAAGGCAGAGAATATATTGTAGTAGGAATATGTATTTGCCCCATAGTCAACTTTCACTGCATAGGGTATGAACAGATTTTTATCTCTAGTTAGTGCGGGGAAGACACAGAAAGTCTCAGAATCCTCCTGTTCATGGAAGATGGAAGGATTGTACCCTTCCAACCTGTCCCTTCATCAGTGACCATGTGACTTCTTTTTTTTTTTTTTTAACATGGGCAGGCACCGGGAATCGAACCCGGGTCCTCTGGCATTGCAGGCAAGCATTCTTGCCTGCTGAGCCACTGTGACCCGCCCACCATGTGACTTCTTGATCCATTTCTATTACACCCATCAGGGAATCTCTTAGATACTGTGCAGGATCCTCATCTCCAACATATAGAATTTTCTCTATTTAGGGGATCAGAGGGTGTCTCTCCCCTTACTGCATATAGTCACACTCTCTCCCAATTTCTTCTTCTGCAGCTCTTAGACTATGTAGTCAAGAGATCTCTTTCCTTTGATGTCCTTTTGTGGTCTGACCACCAGATTCCTGGACCCCTCACCACTGTTTTTCCTTTGCCACCTGCTTATAGTATTTCCACTTTCAACCAGCTGCATGCTATTTGGTTTACCTAACCCCTTCACAGCCAAACAACCCAAACCAAAAGCTAAGAAATGCATTTCCCTTTAGAAATAGATTGTTCTTTCTGAGACAGTAATTTGAGCTGATTCCCTTAGTTATTTGCATTAAGCTTAATCTTGATATCCTCCCACAGCATCCACACTGTACTTTCTTAGAGTAGGCATTTAACAACTGTTTGATCAGTAAATATGTGAATAATAAATTCCATTCCAGAGTGTTGGACCCTAAGTGGGCTAACAATCAGATTTGTAATTCTTAGTGCCTGCTTAGTCTTCATTAATTGCCAAAAGTTGATTGTAGCATATGTGAGAAGCAGGTTGGTTAATTGTTGCAGATTTCATTTCTCTGTGAGCTGTGGCATTTAGGAGTATCTGAATCTGAGGAAAGGCTGGATTAAGCGGAAGCTTGAAGAACATGTGATGTGTTTTGAAGTTGATGTTTTTTGATATTTGGTTTTTAAACAGGTGGGGAAAAATGATAAAAGAAGTGTTCGTGTGTGTGTACAAAGATGTTGCTAGATATTTCCAAATTGCAAAGATAATTCCTGAGAATTTCAGTTATATGAGTTTTCAAAAAAAATTCCTACCAACTATAACAATATACAGAATGCAGCAGGACCCAACAGTGAGTTGAAATCCTGTTAGGAAATATTAGCTATGATGACAGTGCAAATATTAGAGTTTATTTTGAAAATGATGGGAGGCAAATTTTTGACCCTCTTTTAATTATCAATAAACCTCATAGAAGATAGGCTTTACTGAAGGGAGAAATATCTTATTTTTTATGGAAGAGGATACATTCATTAAGCAATTATTTACTGAACACCTACTATGTGGCAGGCAATAGCCCTGGAGTATAAGATGAATAAGACAATCCCTAGAGGAGCTCATAGCCTAGTGGAAGAGAGTCTTACTGGCCTTTTGACCCAATATAATCCTATGTTTCTTCTCCTTTTTTAGACCCCGCCTTCTCAGTCTCCTAGCCTGACTTCTTGTCTTGGCCTTTCCCCTTATTGTATGTTATCTCTGCTTTCTGGTCTCTATTCCATACTTCTTGCAGCTACCCATTTTCTCTTCCTCAGTGATAGCATCTATTCTCATCAGGATCTGCTCTCACTTCATTGCAGTGATTCCCAGATTCTGCTCCCAGGCCCTGCTTCTTTCTCATACTTGAGGCCTACACAGAAACCTGTGTGGCAGCAAACACATCTCTGTTTATTTAGACTCAAGAGTCAAAAACCGAAGAGTCTCTAAAAAGGAATTTCCAGCCACTAAATCTAGGTTTTACAGTTTACCTAACTATTGGGGCTCAATATCATAATGTCTTTTGAAAAGAAAGAGAAATAGGTCAATAATAATAGGCAATAGTAAGTTAGTTCATCTTAACATCAGGGAGAGCCAAACTAAAATGTGATTTCAGTGAAAAGTGTCTGCTGCCCTTCTTCCAAAATGCTTCCCCTGCCTACTTGCTGAAACTGAAATTATTGGGGCAAAATTTCAGGTATCAGAGACCCAAACTTATTTTCAGTTACAGGCTTAATAATGCAAGCTACCCTTGAAGTGGTCACACATCAGAGTCTTTACTAATAGAAAATTGGAGAGGAGAAAATGTGAAAATATTGAACATCAGGACAGGGTGTGGGTCAAGGGACAAGATTCTGTAAGTGGGGAAAGGGACAGAGAAAGAAAAGAGCAAAGGAGAAAGAAAAGCATCACTTGACAATTTTGCTGAGTGTAGCCTGGCAGTTGAAAAGTACCTGTCCATTCCTGTCCATGAATAAGAAGACAGGGCTGCCTCTTTCAGTGAATCGCTAATGCTAAGTTGAGAAAATAGAGACTAAGTGACTTTTAACAAAAGTGAAGAAGAAACCCACCTCATTCCATTCCAAGAAAGGAGGGAAAGTAAGCCTAATTTTGTGTTGTGGTTAAAGAGCACTTTTATATCTTTTAACATTCGTGTAAGTGCAGGGACGCAGCTTCTCAAAAGCCTCATGTAGTCAGATGGTGTTAGAGTTTTACTCTCCCCTACCCTTGTGGTTATGATTATACAGACTTGGATTGGTGCTTAACTACAGAGGGTTTTCTAGGTGGAAGATCTAACTTATGAAAGAGAAATGCTGAAATACAAGTCACTGGAGTAATAAAGTCTCTTGGATGGAGGTTGAAGGTTCCTGACTTAGAACCAAAGATTTAACATATATGTATTGAACAGCTCAGAGTACCGGGAGAGCCCTGATGTTCAAAAAACAAGAGGTTCTGGATATGTGAACTGTATGCAAGCTAAAAAAAAAAAATTAAATTAAATTAAAATTGGCCCTGTCCAATGCCAATACTTGGTATATACCCAGAAAAGCTAAGGACAGGAACACAAACAGACATTTGCACACCAATATTCATAGTGACACTACTCACTATTGTCAAAAGATGGAAACAATCCAAGTGCCCATCAACAAATGAATAGATAAACAAAATGTGGTATATACAGATGATGGAATATTATGCAGCAATAAGACGAAATGATGTCCTGAAACATATGACAACATGGATGAACCCTGAGGACATATGCTGAGTGAAAGAAGCCAGACACAAAAGGACAGATACTGTATGATTTTGCTATTATGACTCTGGTAAAGGTAAACTCAGAGGTTACACTGTAGGATATAGCACTCCTAGAGGTACATAAAAGCTAGAGACAGAGGAAAAGCTACCCAAAGAGATTGAATCTAAAATGCAAGGAACAGATAGAAGTGATAGTAACTAATTAGCGTGTTTATAAGTAATATAGCCATATTGAAGGTGAATATGATTGAAAGGGGATGCATAGTGCCATATATCCCACTGATTACATTTACAATTATACATAAGTTCTCACAGGAACTATTTCAATGGTGAGATATAGACAAAGAGTCAATAGAGAGGGGTATAGGAGAACACTAAAATTGCACACTGTGGCCAATAGTTAACAAGAAGACATCAGCAGTGCCTCAGCACTACCAGGGGTAACTAACTGGGTGAGGCGGGGGGAGCTGGGGGGCGGGTGGAACAAGTGATAGGAGGTAGTTTTGGTTTGATAGTTGGTGACATAGTATTTGCTCGTTCTTTGTCATTGTGGACCAAATGAAAATTGTTTAAAATTTAGAGTGCTGCTGATTGTACAACCAAGAGAAGATACTGTGGGACGTGGTTTGTTTATTTTGGACATTGTTCATGGTGCCCAGTGCATGGAGGGAGCCGAGGGATGCAGTGACTGGAAGGCACGATGGCAAGCAGTGATGCATTTCTATAATGGAATATAGGAACATCGAGGGGCACACAACGAACTGGGTGAACCTTAGGGACAATATGTTGTACAGAATGGGCCAGAAACAAAAGAACAAATATGCTGAGGTCTCTCTCAGAGGATGCCTATGAGAAAAGGGGGCCTGGATTGTGGGCCCTTATAGCAGCCACATTTGATCTGAAATTGTAGATGTGTTTCTGGATTCTGAGTCGCTGAGCTATATGTATGTCACCTAAGGCCCAGAACTGGAGTACTGCATAGCTACATATAATAACAGTTAAAGTAACCGAGAAAGAGATTGGGACTCAGAGTTTAAATTGAGGCCAGTCTGGCTAGGTGTAAGGTGGGTTGGAATGCAGAGTAGAAGTGGTGGTATGCATGCTCTGGACCTTCAACTGCTGGGTGGAATCGAAGGCAGAGAAGTTTCTTATGTCTGAATCCTGAATCTTCTGTAACACGTGGTCTGGATTGGCCTCTCTGGATAGCTCATTTGGACAATCCAAGCTCCTGGAGTCCAGAATGGGAAGGTGGCCTTGTAATTCTGTATAGCTTAATATCATACCAGGATACATCTCAGACTGTGGTGGGCTGATAATAAAAAGTATTGGTAGAGTTCCTTGAGGATGCAAAGGGACTATATATGGAACTATTAAAAACTCCCAAATGGGAAACACCAAGTACTCTCTCAACCATTGAGAACTCCCAGGAAAACAAGCCAGGCCCTGAATTTTGAGGTTTGTACTTATGAAACTTATTTCTGTAGGGGAGAAGCTATGGCTACCCATAACAAGGCCTAAGGGTTGCTTCCAGGAAGCCTTTTTGTTGCTCAGAGGTGACATCTCTCTCTCTTTCTAAGCCCAACTCTGCAAGGAAAATTGTTACCCTCCCCCCTACACAGTACAAGCCATTCAGGGGTAAAAATCTCCCTGACAGCATGTAGCATGACTCCCAGGGATGAGTCTGGCCCTGGCACCATGGGATCAACAATGTTTTCCTGACCAAAAGGGGGGAAAGAAGTGTAATAAAATAAGGTGTCAGTGACCAAGAGAGATCAAGTAGTTTCAGGAGGCTCTCTGGAAACTACTCTTATGTAAGCTTCAAAAGTTAGATAGTGCTAATTACCATGGTTTGCTAACCCCCAACCAACATCATTCCTGTTGACTCTTGAGAATGCCTGGGGCTCAAACTGAAACTCTGAAAAGGTTTCATGCACTATGTTTGCCTTCTGGGAACATATAATTCCCAGAGGGTTCCTAGATCAGATAAATCCTGAGACTTGGGGGGCGATCAGCCTCTCCAGGATTATCAGTTAATTACATCCCCCTATCCTTTGGTGTGAACACCCTTCTCAACATAAAATAGTCAGAACAGGCATTGCCAAAAGATCCCTATAAATTAGGAGAAGGATTAAGGGAGAGGAAGGACGTGTAATAGAAAAAATGGGATTTGGCTGCTGAATCACTATAACTGGTGTTCCATCTGGCCTCTGGTGTTTTGGAGCAGCTGTAGGGAAGAGTCTGGGATGGTGGAGTGGTAGTCCATGGCAGGTGCTGGGATCTGTTCTGTGACTGCTTGTTGAGGTGTACTTTGAGGGTTATTGCTTTTTTCTTTCCTTTCTATGTATGTTGTATTTTACAATTAAAATAAAAGTTCAATAACAATTAGCCATGTCACCAACTTTTAGTTTTTTGAAATGGGGTAAGTCCCCTAAGAATAGTGCATACGGGCATGTGCCCAGCATTGGGCCACCCTGTGAAAGGGGGGAGGGGTGCGGAACTGCTGCCCAGCAAACCTTCCTTGGCAGTGGAGACTGCTGTTTGTGATTCTACAAGTTGAGTGTAACCTCTGTATTCAAATATTACAAACTGATCTTAATCATGTTTCCATTTTTGTTTAACTAAATTTAAAACATACCAGTATCCTAAAGTTAATTACTACCCTAAAGTACCATATTACTGCTAAATTTTAGCCTCTGGGAGACTCCCTTCAACAGGCATTTTGTGTGTGTGTGAGAATAGGGATTTTTTTTTTTATTTAAATCCTTAATGTTATAAATGATGGAGGTAAATAGGATTTTGTTCTTTCTTTTTTTCTTTCTAGTACATTATAGCAGAACCACAGTCTCAGTTGATCCTTTAGCAGATACCACCTCAGAAAATACCCTTTTAGACCTCCACTCCATTGCCCTGAAGTTATGATGATTCTCTGTGATTCATTTGGTTCTCTGGACATTTTCCCAAGCTTGTTCAACCATTAGCCTTCTGGACTTCTGGGTTTAAGTCCTGTCAGATCAGATTGAAATCATGTGTTAAGGCTTGGTGGGTCCATCATTGTCCTCAATTTAAGAAGCATTATAGAGGTCACGACATTGCTACAAAGAAGGTGGCACTAATCCTCACTTCATAAAAGGGAAGGCTGAGTGTGCGTGACGCCAGTGGCACCAGCCCCAGCAGCGCCAGCACCCGGCGAGCCAGCAGAGTGCTCATTTTCCTCCACTTTCGCTGTGAACCTCCAGAGATGGGTAGTACAAAACCAGATGTAAATTATTTTTCAAGTGGTCCTGACTTAACTCTAAATTTCCCTGAGACCAGATGCCATCGTTTAAATAATATCCAGAAGGATCCAAAGAGAAGGAATTACTCATTGTGTTTCATTCATATAAAATCTGAAATAAAGGGGGGAAAAGTAGAAAGAAACCAAAGTACCTTTGAATATTGCTCACCAGACTCTAATAATTTGAACAGAATATTGCCTCACTTATGAAAGCTCAGAAGTGAAGTGTTCTTTATAATTATTAATTGGACTTCTCGTTATTTGTTATTATTTCTTTTTGGTAAAAAACAAAGGCAAACTATTATGATTTCTCTTGCAAAGCAGCTTGGTTATGATTTTAGGAGATTGCACAAACTTACTTTAAAGTGGCTCTCTCCTTTAATCACTTCCATTTACTTTTTTTTTTATTTATTTATACTTTGCTCTCTGCAATTATTACTTTTATGGCCTGCATCAATTAAGACACACAGCAAATAACTAAACCCTTTGTCTTTACAATATGTTATTTTCGGTACTTCTCCCTCGGTATCACCAAAAGTTTCAGTGAGTGCAGGTGCCATTGGCAGGTCACCAGCAATATGACCGCTTAGGTGTCCAGGTCTCCCCCAAGACAGAAGTTGAATGAAAAAGGCCCCCACAAATGTGATAAGAGAGGCCAGCTAAAGTTTTGCCAGCAGTGAAGAAGGTCCACTGGGACTAAAGCAGCATGACTGTGTAGGTAATCCTGTCAAAATAACAGTGTGTGTGTTTTTGTTGTGTGCTTTGTTTAGCAGCAAAAGGTAGTAAGGGATGAAGAAAGTGGTGGGAAGTACCAAGAGCTGGGGTTTGGCCTCGTGGAAATTCTTCAGAAAGTCAATAAAGTATGAGTTTAATGAATAAAGTCTAGGATATGTCAGTAAGAGAGTATAAGAGGGAACTAACTAATTAATTTGGAAGTGGGAAGGCTTTGAGTGACCAGATAGTGAGGAGGAAGGAAAGGTCAAAGGATGGAAAACTCAAACTTTAAGATGTAGAAGTTGGTTTGGGGGGTTGGTGGGCTGTTTTAGTTTCTTAAAGCTGCTGGAATGCAACACACCAGAAATGGAATAGCTTTCAAAAAGGGAATTTATATTTGGTGCAGAATTTATATTTTGACTAGTGCATTTCCTAATTTAACTTATATGAACAGTTTAATTGAACACCATAAGTACATGGAACCTTGAATAGGGCATGAGATTTTATTGGTTTGTTCAGGTTAGTGTGATGCCCTGATAAATCCCAGCGTGATTTGAACAGTGAAAAAAGAATCTGCAAAGTCCCTGTCACGGTCTGAATCTGGTGGACCCCAGAAAAGCCATGCCCTTTGATCCTCATTCAATATTGCTGGGTGGGAGCATTTTGATTGTTTCCATGAAGATGTGACCCACCCAATTGTGGGTGGTAACTTTTGATTAGATGATTTCCATGGAGGTGTGTCTCCACCCACTGAAGGTGGAGTTGCTTGCTGGAATCCTTTAAAAAAGGAAACATTTTGGAGAGAGACCCTTTTGGTAGAGCCACATGAAAGCCAGCAGACGCTGCCATGTTCGCCATGTGCCCTTCCAGCTGAGAGAGAAATGTTGAACGTCATTGGCCTTCTTGATCCAAGGTATCATTCCCTGGATGCCTTAAATTGGACATGTCTATGGACTTGTTTTAATTGGGACATTTTCTCAGCCTTGGAACTGTAAACTAGCAACTCATTAAATTCCCCCTTTTAAAAGCCATTCTGTTTCTGGTATATTGCATTCCAGTAGCTAGCAAACTAGAACAGTCCCCTTGGGGGAATGGGGAGAAAGGGGGAAAATTCAACTTCCTCATTTTGGAGACTTCCTGATAGTCTCACAAGCAATGGGGACAACCAAATCAATAAACTGAGCACTCAATCTTGGGGTTTGTCCCTATGAAACTTATCCCTGCAGAGGATATCTAAGCCTGCTTAAAATTAGGCCTAAGAGTCACTTCCAGAGAACCTCTTTTGTTACTTAGATGTGGTCTTTCTCATCAGCCCACATGGCAAGCAAACTCAGTGTCCTCCCATGTGGACATGACTCCCAGGGGTGTAAACCTCCCTGACAACATGGGACAGAAATCCTAGAATGAGCTGGGACTCAGCATTAAGGGATTGAGAAAATCTTTTCAACCAAAAGGGGAAAGAGAGAAATGAGACTAAATAAAGTGTCAGTGGCTGAGAGATTTCAAACAGAGTCGAGAGGTTAGCCTGGAGGTTATTCTTATGCATTATATAGATATCCCCCTTTTAGTCTGTGTTGCATTAGAGTGGCTTGAAGGAAGTACCTGAAATTGTAGAGCCGTGTCCCAGTGGCCATGTTCCTTGAAGATGATTGTATAATGATATAGCTTTTGCAATGTGACTGTGAGATTGTGAAAACCTTGTGTCTGATGCTCCTTTTATCTCTGGTATGGACAGATAAGTAAAAAATATGGATAAGAAATAAATAAATAATAGGGGAAACAAAGGTTAAAATAAATTGAGTAGACTGAAATACTAGTAGTCAATGAGAGGGAGGGTAATGGGGATGGCATGTATGATTTTTTTCTTTTTTATTTCTTTTGCTGGAGAGATGCAAATGTTCAAAAAAAAATGATCATGGTGATGAATACACAACTATGTGATGATACTTTGAGCCATTGATTGTAACCATGTCAAGAATGTGTGTTTGTTGTTTACAATAAAAATTTTTTTTTAATATTTAAAAGGGAATTTATTAAGTCGTAAGTTTCCAGTTCTAAGGCTGTGAAAATGTTCAAGTTAAGGCACCAACAAGAAATTACCTTCACTTAAGAAAGGCTGATGCCTTCCTGAACACCTCTGTCAGTTGGGAAGGCATGGGGTCTTTGGCTTCTGGACACTTCTGTCAACTGGGAAGGCACATGGCCACATCTGCTAGCTTTCTCTTCTCATTTCATAAGGTTTCCCTGGGGGCATTTTCCTTCTGCATCTCCAAAGTTCTCTGGCTATGTGGGCTGTCGGCTCTATAGCATTTTCCAAAATGGTTCCCTCTCAAAGGGTTCCAGTAAGTGACCCCACCTTGAATGGGTGGAGACACATCTCCATGGAAGCCACCTAATCAAAAGATCCCACCCACAAATGGATGGGTCACATCTCCATGGAAACAATCAAAAAGATCTTACCCAGCAATATATATATTTTTTTAATTTGCATGTGGGCAGGAGGCACCAGGGATCGAACTCCAGACCTCCAGCACGGCAGGTCGGAGCTCTGCCTGCTGAGCCACGGCAGCCGCCCTTACCCAGCAATATTGAATGAGGATTAAAAAAACATGGCTTTTCTGGGGTACACAACAGTTTCAAACCAGCACAGGGCTGAGGTCAATACCTGAAACCTCCAGTCAATAGGGTGTTGGCATTGTTTAAATTAGGTAGCCATCAATATATCACTGGATGATTGGTTGGGCCAGCTCATAGGGTACAAAATCTAGGCCCTGGTAAAATAATCTGTTAGAAATAATGGTTTAAACTCAATCTTCTTTAACAATATTTTTTAGTTCACATAACTAAAAAGTAGTAGTGGTTTCAAAGGAGGTTTAATCCAACAGCTCAAATTATGTGACCAAAAGTGAGCTTTCTTTCTCCATACGTTTTTCAGCTTTGTTTCCTTGGTGTTGGCTTCCTTCTTTGCAAGTTATCCTCCTTGTGGTCTCAAGAACATATTGAACTGATGTTCCAAGGTTCAACTCAGCAGAAAAGAGTTTCCTTCCACAACTGCTCTTACAGAGGTTCCAGGTTCATACCTCATTGGCCCAGAGCTGTAATTCTAGAAGGGACCAGGAATATCAAGCAGGAGGAAAGACAGAAGTTCGTTCATCTGAACTGGGTTTACAATGCAAGCCCATGGGTCATGAGGCCACTAGATACTAGATACTGGACTAGTATCACTAGAGACTGCTCTTCCAGCTGCGAGACTGAGACTATTCATGTACCTGCTGCTCTTATCAGTATTGTCTCAGAAGCTTCGTGGCTAGGCTTGCAAATGAAAAGAAAGCCAGCAGACATAAGCAGAGTGGTGAAAAGTCTATAGCATGGAAAAGAAAGCCATGAAAGTGACGTGCGAATCATGAAGCCAAAGTATCAAGATTGATCATCAGTGAGGACAATGAGCCCTTGAGTGTGTTAGCAGGATTGAGAGGAAAACCATTCTGGAAAATTTGCATTGTCTTGTACTCTGACCTCTAGATCAGTCACACTTTATAACCATTTCATCACCAGGTCATGTCACTTCAATTCTGTTCGTCTTCTCCATTCCGTCTACTTGCCATCTTTGTTTTGATCCTAATTACCTTGCATTTGGATGATGGGATCTTGTTTTAGTTTGCAAAAGCTGCCAAATGCAACCTACCAGAAACAAAATGATTTTTTAAAAGGTAAATTTATTAAGTTGCAAGTTAACAGTTCTGAGGGCAGAAAATGTCCAAACTAAGGCATCCATGGAAAGATACCTTGATTCAAGAAAGGCCAATGGGTCCAGAACACCTCTGTCAGCTAGAAAGGCACGTGGTGACTGCTAGCTTTCTCTTCTCATTGCATAAGCCTTCCCCAGGGGTGTTTTCCTTATACATCTCCAAAGATCTCTGGTTGTGTGGGCTCTGTCAGTTCTGTTGGCTCTCAGCTTTTTCCAAAATGGTTCCCTCTTAAAGGGCTCCAGTAAGTGACCCCACTCAAATGGGTGGAGACCCATCTCCATGGAAACCTTCACAACTGGGTGGGTCACATCTCCATGGAAACAATCAAAAAAGATCCCACCCAGCAATATTAAATGAGGATTAAAGGATATGACTTTTCTGGGTACATGATAGCATCAAACTGGCACAGATCTCTTCCTACATGGTCTCCCTGCCTCTCATCCCTGAGTGAGCTTCCTAAAATCCCACTTTCATCTTGATACTCCCCTGCTCAAAAAAAAACATCGATTCCTGCTCCTTTGTCAGACTCTCTGCCTGCATTTGAGGTTATCTGCAGACTGAATTAATTGATGGCCCAGTATTGTTTCTGAATCCTCTCCAGCATCACCAATCAGGCCCTTGGGTTCTATACCACCATGCTCATTTTTGCCCTGGATCATATGTTTTCCCTCACTTGGAATGTCCTGTTGCCCACCTTCTGCCCATCGTTTGGGATCACAGCTCACCTCACCACCTCCCTCAGGTATCTCAAAAAAAGTCTGTCTCACAAAGATCTTTTTCTTTCCCCAAATATCTATTATACTTATACTCAGTTCCCCATAGTTGTATGTATCATATTTGTGAGGTATATCTATTCCCTAACAAAACTGTCAACTCCTTGAAAACAGGCTTTTTATTGTTCTTTTATATTTGCCACGGAGCATAAACTACTGATAAGCAAGTAGGGGCTCAGCAGACGTTCATGAGTTGATGATGAAACACTGTGTGTACTGTGGGCTGGCTTCCTGAGGCAGCTCTACCAGTCCTAGCAATTTCCCACCTAACCACCCACCAGTCTCTACCATCCCATTGGCTGATAATAGTCTAAATTAAGAAGTAAAGAGTTTCTCAAAAGTCCTGAGATGGTCACTTAAAAGCTTCTAGGCCCATGATGAGCCCCCCTTCCATACCTTGCACTTAATTCTTTGTAAAATCACGCCGGCCACCCCCATTTTTCCCTCAGACTTCTTATGGTCACCATATGTGATTCAAAAATAAAGTTGAGCTACACCATGTGTAGACTAAATAAAAAATTTCAGATGAGTCTTCTCAAAGTTCCCATTCCACCATTTACCTTGCCTTATGGGACATTTACAGTATATATTAACCTAAGTTTACAATATGACAACCATCATATCCCCAAGATCACTGGACATGTCAAAGATCATGTAAGGCACTCAAATGTAGTACAGGAACTTGTATTCACCTATCTTAATATGAAAAATCTTCCCAAGGCCAGGAAGCAAGATTAATTTAGCTTTCATATAAAAAATGAAGAGGAAAAAATGTTTTCTTTAAAGGTGGGGGAAAAAAGTTAGCATCATGCAAGATAGAATAGTTTCCTTAGCCCCAAAACATAGACTTTCTGCTGCCAATGTCAGTTTTAAATTCATGTGCAAGATAAAAAGAAGGAAAGAAATCGGTATAAAGTCCTAAGTAGTCATCTCGAGCAACAGAGAAAGAACTTTCTAATAACAGCCTCCTCTGGTTGGAAATAAAGTAAAAATAAATCCTCCAGAATTCTGTCTAATAAAAGAAGACACTGTTTGTTTTCACTTATAAGCGAGGTCGCCATAACCTGTTTTACCTTGTCTACCACTAAACATGAAGGACCTTAGTTCATACTATCAGCGCACAATGTTCAGGATTTTAAAACTCTAATTTTCAATCATGGATTTCCTCTGCCATTAAAGTAAAAAAAAAAAAACTGTCCAGGTAAGTAGCACACAACCCTTTAGCCACCAGTGTCTGTTTAAAGCTTTTTTTCTTTTTACTCTCTACCATGAATTCCTCTCAGACATCCTCATAATATGCTTCTAGATTTCAGTACATTTTTAATATTAAAGAAATGCCTTCAACTGAAAGAACAAAATCTTCCTTCTCTTTATTTGACCTTTGTTGGTTTGATGTATTTTTAAAAAGATCTGGGCACCCGTTTTATAAAGAATGCACAAGACATTCCTGGAAGAGCACACTGGCAAAAATGATAATGAAAAAAAGATGAGAAGACAAAGACTCTTGCTCGGTTTAGTATGGCCGTTGCTCTCCCCACACAATTCTTGAGGTGGCCTTGGTTTTGTCTAAGTCAGGAACAATGCACTTTTCTTTAAAGATGATACTTTAATGTGACTGTTGTTATACAGAAATTTTACTTTCATGAATGTCCAAATGGACCAAATCAAGTTAATATTCACTACCAACTTACCTGATTTGTAAAAATATAGGTCCCAGTCCCTCTTTAAAAACTGAGAGTGAAGCACTATGTGGCCACTGTTTCACCTGCAGCAGGTGTCCTGCTGGTTGAGTGAGCCCAGATTTATGGAGTTGGCTACACTCTACTTCAGGCGAACTTTAGCCTATGTAAGAAGTTGGCAAAAAATGCATTTAAGCTGGCAAAAACAATCATATAATGTTTTAGAAATACAAATTTAATCTTATTTACTTTTTAAATAGCATTGCTCTCTAGTAAAACATGGATCCTACCCTCAGGGAACCCCCCCATCTAATGGGAAAAACAGCATGTAAATGAATTTTATAATATGGTGATAAATGAAGGAAAAGCAAAGGCTTTGGGGTAAGGAAGACCTAGAAATGGATTCTAGCACAGCTACTAATTAGCATGTGACCATGGATAAATCTGTTTCCTCACATGTAAATAGCCATAAAAGAACCTGCCACATAGGATTGGTGAGAAGATTAAATGAAATACTATGTGCAAAGGAGGGCAATATTGGTCCTAGTAGATCGTAAACACTCAGGAGATGATAGTGACTGATGGTAGTGATGATGATGATGATGATGGTTGTAACAATAACTGTTCGCTGTACCAAAGATACTGAGGTACCTTAGAAGAGGGAAAGCATCCTGGAGAAGCACCACATGAGAAAGGAGAAGGTGGGTAAGCAAGCTCTCCAGCTAGCCAGATCGGGGAGGGCCATCAAAGGGACACCAAACAGTGCATGTAATGGCAAAGGGCACACATGGCATGGGACCATTCGGGAAAATACCAAGTTGTTACTGAAGGACAAAGTCCTGGCAAGTTAAGCCAAGATCAGATGAAAAGGTTCTTAGGTGATCCATGCCAAGGAGTTGTCTTTCATCTGTGGGTAGAATCATTGAAGTGTCTCTACATTGTGGGGGTGGGGAGCTATCAGAGCCACATTTTAGAGAAATAGGCAGCAGTGTGGAGAATCAATTGAGAAAGAAAGCAAACTAAAAGCAAGACAGATACAAATAAGGCTTCTCTTCCTGTAATGAAAGTCAGGATATGTTAGTCTCCAACCAGAAACCTTGAGTTTTTCCATTGTCTTCAGAATAAAGCCCAGACACCTTGGCATAACCTTCAAAGCTCTAACCACACAGTCTCCACCTGTCTCTTCCTCATCCCCTGCCCACCCCTGCACTCCAACCACACCCAACAACTTGATAGGCAGGAGTAAGCCACATATGTTCACCTTGCATGCTTCTTGGTGTTCCTATAATTGACAATTTCTTTTCTCTCTTATCCATCTCGAAATTTCCTATTCATCCTTCCAGGTCCAAATCAAATATCATGGCCTCTGTAAAGACTTCCATTATCCCATTTAGAAATAATCAATCTCTCCCGTTCCCTTCCTTGGTTTGTTCTATCTCAATTGTGGATTTTTATAGCTCCTTTTCACATCTTATTTTAAGGATATAAACTCCTCAAGGACAAGAACCATTTCATCCTCACTTTGCTACTCTATGCAGAATTGTGCAGAGTAGTTACTTGTAAATGTTGGCTGGATACAGATCCTGACCACTTATCTTGCAGAATTTCACATTCCCTAACTTTTAATTGAAAGACAGTTCCTTGTATCTGTGTTCTGTAGAGGTGACCAAGTTAGGGACTTAGTGATTGTTTGCAATGGAGTGCTGAAATTTTCTGCTTTGAAGTTGTAGGTTCTCTGTTTCCATTAGCAGGAGGGTAAGAGAATTCATGCACAAAACCCTCATTAGTGTTCATTGGAACTGCCTAAGTAAATCCCCAGTGCACCAGTGAGACAATAACCACCTTTGTATTCCTTTTTAGTATTTTGCATACAGTGCCATATCTGGCAAGACATGCCTTCTCAAACATAAGGCGATAATTGGTACTTTGAGGGAGAGATTTAAGTAACAATTGTCCAGAGTTTTTAAATGTGGAAAAGAGCAAGCAATCTTAGCTTGCCTCTTTTGAAAAACTGAGTCCAAAACCTCTGACCAAGTCAGGTATTTTGAATGATATTTAACTGAAGGCTAGATGTGCACATCTCTTGTAATGTTTGCTTTAAAATAGGAAGCAATGTATCAACAAACTAATTCTATCTTAAATTCCTTTTCTTTGTATGAATGCTGCTCACCAAAAACCTCTTATGGCTAATAGGCTGATCTGGATTGTTCTATTTCATATATAGTATGATATGAGAGGCAAATGGCAGAAATAGTCTTTTCTTTGTACTTATTTTCCTTGACCTCTCCACAGCATCTGGCACCTGACTGCTCCCCTTCCTTTGTGAAATCTAAGAACATGCTCCCCACTCTCCTTTCAGCCTACCTCTCTGGCCAGTCCTGTCCTTTTCCTGGTTCCTCTTCCCTCTCCTGCCTCCCAAGTATTGAAGCCAGGCGTGGATGAATCTTTGTCCTTGGGTAACCCCCACTCTCCCCTTTCCCATTCCCAAGGCTTCAACTTCCCCTTCTGGCACACGATTCTTTTTTTTTTTTTTTTTTCCCATGGGCAGGCACTGGGAATTGAACCTGGGTCTCTGGCATGGCAGGTGAGAACTCTGCCACTGTGCCATCATTGCCTACCCTGGCCCACAATTCTTAGGACTCCAATCCTGGCTTTTCTCAAAAGTTCCACTACCATATTTCTATATGAATCTGGAAATGATGGTCTCCCCAGCACCTCGAACTAAGTAAATGTGAACCCAAGTGTATCTCCTCTCCTACCCACACCCAGACTAACCCCCTCTCTCATTGCCCTGCCTAATGTAACCTCACCTTCTTGCAGGCACATGGCTAAGAGCATAAATTCTCTTTAAACTCATCTCTTGTCTTTATTCTACAAGCCAGTTAATTGTTAGCTTCTATTTATGATCTTACCATAGTATCTCCTTCTGACCAGAACTCTTCACTCTCCTTGATCAGTCTGGCTTCTCCTGGATAGCCATCTGAATCCCAGGCTATTTCCTATTCTGACATTCCTTTACAACATTTCCAGATTATTTCCCCCGAGTAATAAGTGGACACAGTATGGTCTGGGATGTTAGGTTTCAATCCTGATTCTAGCAATTACTCACCGTGAGCCTGTTTCCTCATTTACAAAATAGGTGTGATAATATCTCCTGCCAAATGTTATATAAAGATTCAATCGAATCTTCACAATATGTAAAAAATTATATATAAATTCTTTAATACAGTAGTTGGCATGTATCAGGCATTCATAACTGTTGGCTTCTCTTTACTTTCCCTATTTTCTACTACATTAAATCTAAACTTGCTGGCATGACTTTTCCTGCCCTCCATAATTTCAAGGTCCCACTTACCTGTTCAACCATAACCTTGTTTAGGCATTTACACATTAAACAATGTTTGCTGAGCATTTATTCTGGCCAAGTGCTCCAACCTCACTTTGATGTACAAAGGGTAAATCTCAGATAGACTCTAAAAACCCCATCAGGCTTACTGAATATCAACCTCTCTGTAAGTCGTCTGGAGTCTTTTTTTAACAAAGTCAATCAAAAACCTCAGGTATTTCTGAGATTTATTTCCCCATTGACTTGGGCTTTTGGTTCTCCCATTGATGGAAACTACCTTTTCAGGTAGTCTGACCCCAATCAAGAGGGACTAGTCCACTCTCTTTCTGAGAGGAAGGCCAAGCAGTATAAATGGAAACAGGAACAAAAATCACCCTGTCCTATATCAATTCCTAGATCTGCTATGCAAATTATCACGAACTGGGTGCTTAAAAAGTAAAAATTTCTTCTCATACAGTCCTGAAGACCAGAAGCCTGAAATCAAGGTGTTGGTAGGGTTGATTCCTCTTGGAAACTCTGAGAGATAGCTGTTTCATGCCTCTCTTCTAACGTCTGCTGGCTGCTGGCCATCCTTGGCATCTCTTGTCTTGTAGACACATCACTCCAGTCTCTGCCTCCATCTTCACATCATCTTCTCTGTATCTTCTTCCATTCTCTTTTCTTCTGAGAAATGCTTATCACTGGATTTAGGGCAATCCCTAATCTGGGATGATCTCATCTTGAGATCTTTAACTTAATTACATCTGCAAAGACCCTTTTTTCCAAATGAGGTGGGCATATCTGTTGGGGAGCCACCATTCAACCCACTATACCCACCCTCAGGTTTTATTTCTCCAAACTTTTTCAGAGATGTAGCTGGCAAAGTAAAAAGGTTATTTCCCTCTAATTCATAAAAACTCGGAATAGGCCAGAAACAAAAGAACAAACATTGAATGGTCTCTTGTACAGAATACTTATAATAAAATTGGGGCCTAGATTGTAAGCTCTTCGAACAGTCACATTTGTTCCTGAGCTAGAAGTGTTATATCTAGATTCTGAGACACAGTGCTATATGTGCATAACCTAGTATTTAACTGGGACTTTGGGTACCTGTGTGATACCTACGATTCAGAATTGGAGTTCTGCTGCTCTGAATGTCAGCATTGCCACATACAAAAACTGTTAAAGAAACCAAAAAAGGAAATCAGCCTTCAATTAGAGATAAGAATAAAGCTGATCTGGATTGGACTGAGGTAAAACAGGATACAAGATAAAGGATGACAGGTCTGTATTTTAGAACTTCACCTACTGTACAGGACCAAAGGTAGAGATTTATTTTGTCCAAAACCTAAATTTTCTGTAGCACACACCCTAGCTCAGCCTGTCTGGATAATTCATTTAAACAACCCATGTAGGGCCTAGAATGGAAACAAGGTCTTGTAATTCTGTATAGCTTAATATACTGCCCTGGTATACCCCAGAGTATGTTGGGCATATAATTAAAAAATATTGGCAAAGTATCTTGAGGACTGGAGAAAAAATATGGAACTATTAAACTTTTTTACCTCATACCCCTGATACTCTCTCAAATACTAGGGGCTCCCAAGTGCCCCTGATCTTGAAGCTTGCTCTTATGAAACTTATTTCTGTAGTGGAGAAGCTAAGCCTACCTATAGTTATGCCTAAGAGTTACTTCCAGAGAACCTCCTTTGTTACTCAGATGTGGTCTCTCTCTCTAAGCCCAACTCTGTAAGGAAAATCATTACCCTTCCCCCTACATGGGACATGATGTCCAAGGATATCAGTCTTCCTGCAACGTGGGACATGACTCCCAAGGATGAAACTGGCCCTGGCATTGTGGGATTGACAATGCCTTCCTGACCAAAAGGGGGAAAAGAAATGTAACAAAATAAAGTCATCAGTGGCTTAGAGAGTTCAAATAAAGTTGAGAGGCTATCCTGGAAGCTACTCTTATGTAAGCTTTAGCAAAATATTGCTAATTGCTATGAACATCATTCCTGTAAACCCTAAAGAACACTCAGGGCTCTATCTTAGATTATACAAAAGTTGCATGCACTGAGTTTACTTTTCAGAAACCCAAAACCTTCAGCTGGTTCCTAGACCAGATAAGCCCTGAATCTCAGAGATGCCAGTATCTCCAAAGACATCTAGTTCCATCCCCATGTCCCGTGTTGTCAACACCCCTTTTCAACATGAAAAAAAAAATAGGTAGAGTGGGCATTACCCTAATATCCCTAAAGATTGGGAGAAGGATCAAAGGAGGAGGAGGAGGAGTTATAGCAGAGAAGTTAGGATTTAACAAATGAGTATGACTACTGAATCATATTTATTTTTAGTCTTCAATGTCTTAGAGCAGCTAGAAGGAAATACCTGAAATTGTGTAACTGTAACCCTTATCAAACTATGAAATCTGTTCATAACTACTTGTTAAAATGTACTTTGAAATTCATTGCTTTTATAACATATATATATATGTTATATTTCGCAAATAAAACTTGGCCTTTCAAGTGTCCATGTTCTTCAATATGTACTTACCTAGACTTTCCCAGACTTTCTCTTTCCATGCCTCTAGTTGCGAAACTGGTCATAATCATAATAAAACATAAGACCTATGTTTTAGTTTACTAATGCTGCCAGAAATACAATATAACAGAAATGGGTTGACTTTTAAAGATTTACTAAGGAACAAATTTACAGGTCTAAGGCCATAAAAATGTTCAAGCGATGGCATCTTAAAATACCTTGACTCAAGGAAGGCTGATGGCATCTGGATCACCGCTGTCAGCTGAGAAGGCATGTGGCTGGCCTTTGGTTTCTGGTTTCAAACAGCCCCCAGGGGGGCATTTTCTTTCTGAATCTCCAAACATCTCTGTCTGTTTCTGCTCTGAGCCTCTCCCAAAATGGTTCTCTCTTAAAGGACTCTAGTAAGTGGATTAAGACTCACCTTGAATAGGCAGAGACACATCTCCATGGAAACCATCTAATCAAAAGGTCCCACCTACAATTGGGTGGGTCATATCTCCATGGGAACAACTTAATCAAAAAGGTTCCACCCCAGACAACAACAGCCTCAAACCAGCATAACCTATATCAATCTTCCTTGAAGGAAGGGAGTGTTCAGAGTATATTTCAACCTAGGTGAAGGAAAATACTTGTAATGCTGTTATTAGGAAGAAAAATTAGAAAAGAGACAAAAATATATCTATATTCTAGGGAGAAAGGAGCTGACATTTAATTTCAGAAGAGAGAGAAGTATGAGTCATTTAATATCGCAATCAACCATATAAAAAGTCTGGTTATGAGTAAAGGGGAAGAAACAAAGAGAAAGGAACATAGCATGGATGAAGCAAACTCCCCTCCTTTGGGATGAATCTCTAGAATCCCTTTGGTTTTTCAGTAGCCCTGTAGCCCCTGGTATTTGCCTGTGACTTTGTCAGCTTTGAAGCTAGGCTTGCTTATTAATAGCCCCAGTACTGATTAAGAACTGCAATACTGTGATGACAATCTACCCTTTGTATTTAAGGAGAAGTTTCTGGGATTAGTTTACCCTAGACATTCTGAGATCCTCTCATCTTAAGACAAACACTGACAACACCAACAATTCTGTGCTCTGAAACTTGGGTTCATTCATTCACTCAGCAAATATTTATTGAGCCAGGCACCATGAGCTCACAGTCTAGTGCACAGATTGGCCATCTTTTTCTGTAAAGGACCAGATGGCAAATGTCTTAGGCTCTGCTGGCTGAACATTCTCTGTTATAACTACTATCTCTACCATTGTCTTGCAAAAGCAGCCATAGACTATATGTAGACAGATGAGCATGGCTGTATTCTCATCAAACTATCTACAATACACAGGCAGCACTGCTGTGGAAAGCGGTTTGGTGGCTCCTCAGAAAGTTAAGCATAGAATTACCATATGACTTTGCAATGCCACTTCTAGATATAAGCCCGAAAGAATTGAAAACAGAGATTCAAATAGGTATGGCACCATTATTCAAAATAGCCACTAGGTGGATACAATCCAAGTGTTAATCAGCAAATGAATGGATAACAACATGTGGTATATCTACACAATGGAATATTATTCAGCCATAAAAAGAAGTGGTGTTCTGATACATGCCACGACATGGGGTGAACTTTGAAGACATCATATTGAGCAAAATAAGCCAGACACAAAATAACAAATGTTATATGATTTCACTTGGATGAAATACGTGGAATAAGCAAATTCAAAGAGACAGAGAATAGGTTATAGGTTACCAGAGGAAGAGGGGTGGGGGAGGGCATGGGGAATTTTGCTTAATGGATGAGAATTTGTTTGGGTAGAAAAAGTTTTGATAACAGATAGTCGTGAGGGCAGCACAAAATGGTGACTATAATTAATATCACTGGATTGTACAAATGAAAGTGGTTAAAAATGAGAAATTTTGCACTGTATTTATGTTACCACAATAAAAATTTGAAAACAGAACTAAGCAAAACAGGTAGCAGCCACATTTGGTCCACGTGGTGAAGTTTGTTGATCTCTGATCTAATAGATATAGCAGGCATAAATGCAAGATAATATTTTGGTCATTCCACATTTTGGGGGGTTAGGTCTCTTTGGGTGGCAGGTGACAGAAAACCCAACCCAAACTGAAAAATGATGTGCAGTTTGATAAAGGGCCCACTTGCTTTCTCTCCATTTCTCAACTCTGCTTCCTTCGGATTGGCCCCACTCTGTCTCTCAGACTTGCTTTCACTTTGTGGTACCAAGATGGTTGTGACAACTCCAGAAGTGATATCACAGTGAAGTCGTGTGAAAGAGTCTGTGTCACTTGATTCTTGGTAACTTTGGTTAGCTGGACTTGGACCAGTAACCCAAGCCCACCAGGGAATGTGCTGCAGGAGTTAGCTTGAGCCTATGTCATATACTCCACCCCTGACCCGTGGTGGGACCAAAGTGGGGGAAATAGTAGTTTCCAGTCACCAGGAGACCAGCAAATGAATGCTGAAAGGCAAATACCACAACTGCCCACTATGTATATCTTGTAAAAGTCTAAAGGAGTATCTGCTAAGGCCACTTTTTTTTCCTGTAATATGGTTTCAGCGTTTTCATCTTCATTAGCAGGTAAAATAGGCTTATATGCAAAATACTGTCCTAAATTTTAATATTCACATATGTTTATGTCACAACTCAATCTTATTAGATATTTAAATCTTTGATTCATGAACAGATTTGGGTAATTTTCTGGACTTTGACCATCTTACACATTTCCTACCTCTTCTCTGGGTGTTAATCCTTACACATAGAGACAAGGTTTCTTTTTCTGGGGTCAGAGAATCTTTTGAACAACCTGGAGCTGGATTTAGACAATCTAACCCTAATTAAAGTGCTTGGTTCATATCATTCTCTTCATTCTGATGCCGCAGTTCTCTCTACAGAAGAAACTGTTTCTTCTTCCTGAAAATACCACCTTTTCCAGGAACTGGTTTACGCTACACTTCAAGTCCCTGAGATCTGCAGCTGCTTCTTACCTACCAGCCTCCCCTTTTCTTTGGAGGCCCAGGCCCATGAGTTAGCAGCTGGCCCTCCTTGTGGGGAAACTGGCCCCATGGACAGGGAACGGAGGACTCCCTTTGACCTGCTGGAGAGGACACCAGTTAGAATAAAGAACCCTAAGATGAAACCATATTAAAGAAAAAAGGATAAATGGGTATTTGAAAGATTGTGAAGAAAATTATGGTTACTTCTACATTTTCACTTTATGTTCTAGAATCAAAGCACACAAGCTATGCTGCAGAGCACCATTCTTAAAACAGATTGTTTTTTGGCAGTTGCTATGGCAACACATAATTCCTTAACCCCAATAAAAATGGAATTTTCTTAGAAGAATGGAGTGCATTTTTTTCTCAGCTGCATTAGAGCATTTGTGTTTCTGCCATTTTTTCTTACTGCCTCTTTGATTCTAATTCTTCAGACCACATTGGAGTGCTGTATCAAACATAAGTTTTAAATACACACTCCCCTCAAAAGCCCAGGCAAAAGCTTTTTGCTGCACAAAGGCTCATCTCTCAGAAACATCCTTCACATTTGTGTTTTTGCTAGTTACATCTGATTCCTTTGAGAAAAACACCCTTTCTGCCCTGCTCCCCTCCACCTCTTACCTACTCTTTACCACCCTTCAGAAGTCCAGTGTCTTTTCAGTGCTCTCTCCTTACTCCATACCCCCCACTGCCGTACCCACCTCCCTCACATGAACACCATGCTTCAAGGTTACCTCTTGCTTTTCTCCTGCCCCTTCGAATTTGACTACCTCCATACTTTATGACATTCAGCCAAGCTAGTTGTTGAAAAGACAGGATTCAGAATGAACTCATCTACAATCCACAAAAGTATTTGATAATTTCCCTTAACTCTCACATGTATTTCTCATTGATAGATATCCATGCTGGATGGGGAGGTAGTTTTCAGCTGAGATCCTTCCTTTAAATTAAATCATTGAGCATGGAGCACTGCTTCCACACCTGTTGGCCCTGAGTTATAGGGAAGGGTCTCAGAAAATCCGTATGCACATCAGACATTGTCTGCATCCTGGCTAAATAATATGGCTCAGCAAACTATGTGATGATATTGTGAATTACTGATTATATATGTAGAATGGAATGATCATATATTAAGAATGTTTGTGTTTCTTTCTTGTAATTTTTTTTATTTAAAAATATAAATAAATAAATAAGTAATATGGCTCAGCAAAAGGTGCTTCTGTTTTTCAAATGTATGTAGATTCTGTTTTTAATTATAAAATAATAGTTCATTTAGAAATGATTCTGAATTCTTAGAGGCTTTTTGTCATCTTGTACTTTCTCAATCAACAGATAAAAATATTTTAAAGGTTTAAAAGGAGTCCTCAAATTAATTGTGAATATATACAGATAATTAGTTATAAGGATTATAGTGTTGCAAATAATTAGAAACAACATAAAAGTCTAATGATAGAGGATTGACTAACCAAAATATATTTATGCATGTGATATATATCGGGATGTGTGTTTTAGTTTGTTAATGCCGCCAGAAATGCAATATACCAGAAATGGGTATAAAGGAAGTCTATTAAGTTACAAATTAAATGGATAAAAAAAATGTCCAAACTAAGGCAACCAGAGAAAGATACCTTGACTCAAGAAAGGGCTGAAGACTTGCGGGGTTTGTCTGTCAGCTGGGAAGGCACATGTGTGCTAGCTTTCTCTCCCAGCTTCTCATTCCAAATGGCTTCCTCAAGGGCATTTTCTTCCTGTTATCTCCAAATGTCTCTGTCTTTGTCAGCTCTGAAGCTTTTTCCAAAATGGTTCCCCCTTAAAGGACTCCAGTAAGCGACCCTCCTTGAATGGGAAGACACATCTCCATGGAAACACCTAATCAAAAAGATCCCACTCAACAGTAGTGAAACAGGATTGAAGAGCATGGCTTTTCTGGGGTGTACAACAGTTTCAGACTGGCACAGTGGATGTGTGTGTGTGTATAATCTCCATTTAAAATGGTGTGATTATAACCAACATTTATTGAACATTGTCTATTTGCCAGATACTCTTCTAAACACTCTGTATGTATTAAATCATCTAATCTTCACAATAGCTATAAAAAGATATTTCCATTTTCCTGATAAGGAAACTGGGGCACATGGAAGTGACCCTTCTCAGGGAACACAGTTAGTTTAGGGATACAGCCCAGATTCAGTTCTACACATTCCAGTTGCAGAATCTGGGCTTTTAATCCTATGCTTTACTATATTAAGTTAGAAGACAAGTATAAAACAGTCTTTCCTTTCATACAAGATGACTGTAAATTCATTCTATGAGACATCCCCTCTGATCCAACACTCAACTGTGGCTGATAAACAATAAAGAGAAAATTAATATCAAAAGCAAGATGGACATCTTCTTGGCCTGGAAATAGAACAAAAACCCAAAGCAGTGAGTGAAGTTGAAGTCCAGCCATAGGCAGAGAGTTAGGAAAAAAGTTCCTTCAAGATAACAAGTACTAAAAATGCTAAAAGTGCTCATTACCAGGTAAACGGCATGAGATTGGGACACAGCTTCAAACCAAGGGCTGGTATAAATCTCCTGTTCTTGAAATGAGGCTGTTGAAAGCTGATTTCTCCACAGCTGACACTATGACTTACCTAAAGTTGGAAATCTGGTTATCCAGACGTGGTCTCATCATCAGGACCTGCCTGTGCTCCCTCTAGCTGGGTACCTGGATCTGCAAAATTCCCTAAATACCAAGACAAAGCAGGGCTCTTAAACATAAGAAAATCAAATATCAGAACAGGGCTTCTCAAACACAAGAAGTCCAGATGGCGGTAATGGCAAAACCACGGGTGGGAAGGGAAAGTCAGAAAAAAAGAGCTTGCTGTCCCATTCAAAATGAGCCTGCATACCAAAATTCCAAAACGCATGAAGAAAGAAAGACCCAAAAAATCAACATTGGGAAAATGAATTTATTTATTTATTCCAGATGAAGTTACACAGTAAACTACCGTGTAAAATGGTTAAAATCTTCATACAGATAAATGAAGGAATAACGGACTCAAAAATTAAGCAATTGTGAAACAAAATTAGGCAGAAATGAAACAAAAATAGGTTATATAAAAGCAATAATTCATAATCTTGGAAATAAAAAATAGAAATAGAAAACTCCATACATGGGATAAAAATATAGTCTGATTTAGCCAAAGAAACAATTAGTGAATTGTAAAATAGTGCTGTGAGATTTACTCAGAATGCAGCACTAAGAGCCCATGGTCAATTGTACCAAAAAGCAGCATAGTGGGATTGTCCCTAAAAAGCTATGTCCAGGGTGGGCCACGGTGGCTCAGCAGGCAAGAATGCTTGCCTGCCATGCCACAGGACCCAGGTTCAATTCCCGGTGCCTGCCCATGTACAAAAAAAAAAAAGCTATGTCCATGTCCTCAACTTCAGAGCCTGTGGAGGTGAACTTATTTGGAAAAGGGGATTTGGCAAATGTAATTAAGTTAAGGATTCTGAGATGGGAAGACCCTCCGGGAATATCCAAATGGGCCCTAAGTCTAAAACAGGCAGAGGGAGATTTAAGTCAACCGGAAGAGGAGGAGGCAATGTGCCCACTGAGGCAGAGATTGGAGGGATGCAGCCACAACTCAAGGAATGCCAGCAGCTACCAGAAGTAGTAAATTCAAAACCTTAAGCAGAGATATGAGAAAATAGGAAAAATTAAACCAGTGTGCAAGCATGGTATATGGGAACCCTGTATTTTATGCATGATTTTTCTGTAAACCCACAATTTATAAATTTATGAGTTAAATTTTAATACAAGGAAAAAAGGAATAATAATTACTTTTAAAATAGAAAACAAAGAAATAATATGAAGACAAGTCCAAAAGCTGCTTCATTGAAAATGCCTACTAAAAGAGACAAACTTCTACTTTACTGGATCAGAGAAAAAAAAAAGAAATGGCACAAGTAAACAATTATATATTTAAAAAGGACATGTAAATAGGATCAAGGGGTTAAAAAGTATAAAAGTACACACACTTAACAACCTTTGCTAGTAAATCTGAAATTTTAGATTAAAAGAATAATCCCTTAGAAAAAGATAAATTGCCAAATTTGACTCAATTGTAAATAGGAAACTTAATAACCACTAACAAAGTTGAATTAGTAATCAAATGTATCAGTCTGTCTTCAAGGGATGCCATGCCCAGAAAATTTTGTGGGTTTATTTTCAAACCTTCAAGGAATAGATAATCCCTATCTTTTATAAACTTTTGTAAGGAAAATAGAAAAAGAAGTAATGTTACCCAAATCATTTTACAAGAGTATTATGCTCTTGATGGTAAAACCAGATATGGACAATATGAGAAATAAAGTTATAGACAAAATGTACTTATGAAAATAAGGAAGACTAATGATGCTGGCCTGCTCCAGGTCATTGTGATAAATTTTTAAAAAAAAAGTGGGTCAGAATTGAATAGATGTTTTTGAAGTATTAATTCTTCAGGTGGGTTAGAACAGGGGGTAGATTATCCCAGAAATCCTCCTCTAGGCAAAAGTCAGCACCCAGCATTTCTGCTGACTCAGCCAGAAACTGGGCCAGGAACTAAAGATATAGTTGAATGCAAAATCAGAGATGGTCTCAGCTCTCATTCTAGTGGGAGAGACAAAATGCTAATCAAGGAACCTCATGAATATATTATGTTGACCCGTAAAAAATTGCCGTTTTAAGGCTTAAAACAAAACAGCCAAATAATGACAATATTATATGGCTCAACCTGATATAATTTCTGGTTGACGTGGGTGCCCTGACAGAGCGGATTGCCGTGTTGTGAGAGTATAACAGATGTGTCACCAGGGTGTATCAGTACGTATCTAAAGACCTCTATGGCGCAAAGAGTTGACGGCACGCAGTGCAGCAGTGCAGGCGCCCAGCAACTGGGCCTCAGTCCGCAGAAGGAATGGACAAGCTGGGAACTAAAGGAAGGGTACACTTTACCTAGGCACAGAAATTGCCCCAAGAAGGTGGTAGAGGGGGTTATTGGGGACGAAATTTCAGTGCCCATAAAGGCCTTGTTGCGAGGAAGAGCTGGGGGGTATGTGGTGAACAAATGGACAGAAAGGTAACATGTCTGGTGTTCCAGGTGGCGGGAGGGTCAGGGCTATATAAAGGCCAACTATGCTGGATCTCTTTGGCCACATAAAGGATTTTTATTTTGGTTTTGGAAGTTGAGAAAAAAATATACACTTTATAAAACAAAACTGGGTGGGCCACGGTGGCTCAGCAGGCAGAGTTCTCGCCTACCATGCTGGAGACCCGGGTTCAATTCCTGGTGCCTGCCCACGCAAAAAATAAAACAATTTAAAAAACCCGACATATCCATACCGCAGTGGTCCAGGGCATGATGAAGATGGTATTTTGGACTGGGGTGGTTTCAGTGACTTTGAAGGGAAGTGGAGAGACCGGAGAGATAAAAACATGAGTGGAATTCTAACTTAGGCCCATTTTTCCTCTGCCAAACTGATCCTAAAAGTACTTGACAGGACTTTGTAAAGTAATATGGGGCACACTCGTTTTCCTGAGCTGCTTCACCCTTACTGCAAAATACAGTTGATCTTCATTATTCCCAGATTCCATATTTGTGAATATGCCTACTCCTTACTTATTTACTGTAAACCTCCAAATCAGTGGCACTTTTGCCATCATTTGTGGACATGCACAGAGCAGCAAAACATTTGAACTGGCAGATGCATTCATTCCCAGCTGAGATGGAACGAGGTGATACCTGCCTTCTTGTTTCAGGTGTCATACTATAAACAAGCGTCCTTCTGTGGTATATTTAGTGCCACGGTTGACACGTATGTACTTTCTGTGGTGATTTCACTATTTGAAATGGCCCCCAAGCGTAAAGTGCTGTCTAGTGTTCCAAAGCACAAGAAGATTGTGATGTGCCTTATGAAGAGAATACCTGTGTTAAAGGAGCTGCATTCAGGCATGTTGGGGACAATTAAGGTAGCATATATAGATTCCACCCTCAGCGATGCCGAAAACATGCAACATGGCCGCCAGGGCTAATACAAAAATAGCCTAAGCTACAATCAACCTTCTTTACGGAACTACTAGCGGTTCGCGCCAAAAGTATCAACCTTACAAACTGCCTTTTACCCTAGCAACAGCAGCAACCAATCCCAGTAATCTGCCCTCCAGCCTAGCGACAGCAGTGACCAATCCTAGATCGCCACCCGTCCCTACTAGCCACGCCTTCTTCCAAAAGCATATATATACCCAGCCCTCTCAATAAAACTTTGCAGCTTGATCAGAATATTTGTCTTGCTGTCGTTC